>WBMW01004229.1:385567-414507 GCA_013396635.1 Penelope pileata
TGCATAAAGGAAAAAAAAAAAAAAGAATTGAGAAGCCAAGGTGAGATGATAAGTTAGCTGCCACTTTTCTCATTATTTTTTTGTGTTGGAAAAACCCCCTGCGCCAGCCAGATAAATAAATGGTTCAGGACACTCAAGCTATAGCACTTGTACACCTCCTTTCTTTGTCACCAGCAGAGGTTTTTATGTCCTGTTTGTGCCATCTCTAAGGTTGTGTGAGTTGCTCCAACTCTTTGAGGCTCATTTTTGAGATTATAAGGTTCCCCTTTCCTGGCCGCAGGGCTCAGAGACTGGGTTTGGCTGTCGAATGTCTTATTTTAGCTTCCTCCCCCTCCTCCTCCTGCCCTTTGCTGGTGGCTCTGGGTCTTTCATCAGTGGAGCGAAGCAGTGCTGTGGTTTGGATGGGTTTTGGCACGGTTGGTTCATCGCTGCCTTCTGTGGAGGGCGTCTGCACAAAGTGGTCATTGCCAGGGAGGAAAAGCTCAGCCAACAGTGCTGGTTATGCCTGAAATTGCCTTGTATAAGAAAAGCTTTTATTCTTTTTGCCTTGAATGAGCTTCTTTGGCTAGGCAAGATGCTGCCAGCCCAAAGCTGGTTACATCCATCCTAATAACAGTAATTGCAAATGCTGATGTTAACTCTGAAGAGAGGATAGAATCCCTTTCCTGACCCCAGAGCTGCCCATGAATCTCCTAATCCAGGCTCTGATACCCACGGGTGACTCCCAGAGACTGCTGCTTTTATTGGAGGTGTAAATTCCTCGTGAAGCCAGAGGTGAGGCTCTGGCCTCTCTTGCTGAGATTGTGCAGTCAGCGTGCAACACGCTGGGGATGCTGAGCATATTGCCACGATAAACACTGACATTACCTGCCCTGCTTCCCCCCTCCTTATGGCATTTAAAATTTAGAGAGCTCATAGGTTGCTACTGTCTAAAAACCATCCAATGTCTGCTTTCTGTTTTAATAATGGGGTGTGAGCAAGGCATATTTCCACCTCAGGCAGACAAAATATGAGCGATGGAGTGAGGCAGAGCCCCGGTGCCAGCAGCTGGGCACGCACCCCAAGCTCGGCAGGCTGCACAAATAAGGCTTCATCCCACAAAGGTATCAGTTTAGTGCTGCTGTGGTTGTCAGCTTGAGCACTTCTCAAAGCTCCGAATAAGAAGCATCTTTCCAATTGGCCCTAGGATATGGGAACTGTCTCTATTTTTTGTTTCAGGGCAGAAAATGGAGATAGCAAAGGCTTGCACTGATGCCAATGGGTAGAGACACGTTGGCCAACCCAATCGTACGCTTGCTAGTGCTCTTTGGGCAGGGGAATGATGTATGGAGAGGCACACAGCAATCTGAGGAGGATGATTAATCAGGAAGCAGGAGTTACTTGCTCTGGAAGAGGAGAGGAGCTGAGAATATAAATATTGGTACAGATAATAACGATGACGGCGACGCTTGGGAAGGGGAAGATGGATCACCAGCTATTAGTGGGCATTATTACAGCAGCTGCAATGCATCACTGTGGAAGAATGGGATGGATACATCACGCCAGTGAATTTATTTAAAATCCCCAAACTTTTATTAAATAAATCTGCTTTTAAAAATAGAAAGAACTGCGTTTAGAAGAGAAATAAAGCCCGGTTTTGCAAACAGATGTGCTCTGCTGTTCAGTGCTGTATGGAGACGTTGAGCATTACAGTTTGAGGACAGTTTTGCACCTAACCATGTTTGTAGTAATTAATGCCCCTGTTGAAAGAGATTGCTTGTAAAATGCGTGAAAGCTGTTTGATATTCCAGCACTTCACACTGTCCTGATCCCATGAGGCTGACTTCAGTGGGAACTGTTAGCAATCTGCACCTGTAGATCTTGAGCTCTAAAATTATTGTTAATTGGTATTTATTATGACCAAAATTTTCAGAGGAGCTGTAGGATTTAGGAGCCCCTGGGGGACTTTGTAAGAGCTCGGGTGACAATTAAGTACCTAACACCACCACCTTCAAATGCCACCTCTTGGTGACACCTCACAGCCTGTGCTTGCCCAGGCTTTTCCTGAGTGATTTGGCCAATCCTGAAAATGTGATTTTTTGCTACTTGATTCACCTCTGATGTAAATATTGTTACTGCGATCTGCTCAGCACTGGGACCAAGCATCTCGTGACGTTCCCTGCCCGTGGGTTTGCTCCTGGATCTTCCTGCACTGCACAGCAGCTCCCACACCCACTCAGCCCTGATGCCTTTTCCTAAGAACAAAGCAAGCAAAAATACCCAAATCCACCCACTGAAATGTGTTCCTTGAGTCACGTGGATGGGCAATGTGGATGGGTGTCAACACCTCAGACCATGGGGGTTTTCTCATGGTCATGATCCTTCTTCCTCCAATAGAACAAATAGTTGTTTGCTTCCCAGTCCCGTGACAATGACCATGTTATCCCTAAATCTTTCTCCTTCTCATTGCAGTGAACACGATCTGGGAGAGGATATTTATGACTGCGTCCCCTGTGAAGATGAAGGTGATGATATCTACGAGGATATCATCCGAGTGGAAGTTCAGCAGCCCATGGTAACGACTTACACGTGTGCTAATGCCATGATGGAGGGAGGAAGGGAGGGGGTAAAATTAAATAAATGAGTGATCCACGAATGACAGGGAATGCTGCAGGGAAGTGAATCACTTTGCATCGTTTCTTGAAGCAGAGCTGCCTGGTGAGAGGTAAAAATAAGGCGAGTGGGATGGCTCTGGCCCGGAGGGGAATCTCCAAGGAGTTTCCCAGCCCATCACCTTGTCTGAAGGCATCTGGGGAGGAGCAAGGGGAAGGAGAGCTAATAAGCCCAAATTGTGAAGCAGAAGCTTAAAATAGGTGTTTGCTGCTACACACACAGCACAGTGTGTCCCTGCAGCTTTCTGGGGAGCACCAAGGCTGGAGTGCACTGCGTCACCCAGCTGTGTGCCATGGCTGGGCTTCAAAATCTGGGTGCAGAGGGTTCAGTGCATGTGTTGCTGTCTGCTCCCTGCACCCAAAGGTCCCTTCACCCCATGCTGCCCGTGGGTCCCCATTGAGAAGGGTTTCTGCTGGTACAGAGCCAGAAAGGAACTTTCCATCAGAGCATGAATTTCCAAATCTTCCCCCATCTTCTGGATATCTGCCACCTTCGAGCAAACTCTAATTCCTGTCTCCTGCCTGCAAACAGCAGATGGCAGTGGAGCAGCTGCCTGCAGCAGGGCAGGGGGAATTCACAAGCCCACTGGTTGATTCCCCTCCAACCGGACACATGACTGTGCTGGGTGATGCTGGAGCCTGGGGACCAGTGCCTGGCTCCAGCCACGAGTGATGTGAGGACCGTGGTGATGCTGCGTGAGGCATCCATCACTTCATGCCTTGTCCGCAGCCTGAGCAGCTCCCTGCACACCAGACACCTGCCTGGAGCAAAGAGTTGGGCACCAAATGTTCCCAGGGAGCCTTGCCAAGGCACATGGAGCTGTTCACAGGCAGTGCCAATGCCAATGCAGCTCACTGGCCACCATAAGTTTTACCCTTTTGCCACCAGTGCAGAAGCCAGTTGACCCCAGGACTGCCCCGTGGGGAGGTGTTGGTAGAAATTTCTGGCGTAGAAGACAAAAGTAAGGAAATGATCCCACCATGTGGGTGCCCAGCAGCCAGGTGGTGCAGGATTAGAGGCAGTGGGATTTGCTCTGAGAGCAGTTTTTCACTGTGCCCTCTGCAATATTTTACGTTTTCTCAGATGCTGCTGAGCAGCGATGGAGTCGGTGGCTCCAGCTGCCTTTCCTCCCTGTTCTCAAGCAAGAGAGTCTATTTTTAATATCACCCACGTTTCTGTCTACATGTCGGATTTTTTTAAGCTTTGTTGCCATAGCAAGTGTGTAATGCTAATTGGTTTCTTGTGTTTCTGCATGCTTCAGATTAGATATATGCAGGTAAGACACTGATGACAACACGGGTTTCCATCGAGCTGATATTTGCAAGCCATGAGTTCAGTGAGGCCTGTGGGGGATGTTCATTCCTGTGCATGGTCATAAAAACAAATCACCCAATCACCTCCCAAACTCAGAGGCTGGGCCAACATGTTGAGCACTTCCCAGCACGTGTTTTCAGCTCCTCCGTACAAATGTAGGAGTGAGAGAAGTGGCTCCAGGAGCCGGGGCTTTAAGAAAAACGTGTTATCAGGTGTGACCTAAAATCATGAGAATTGGCAACCCGGGCAGGGGATTTGTGTAAGTCTAACATATTGTTTATGACCCATTTAGGCTCTGCTGTGAGTTTCATCTTAAGCAAAAAGAAAAAAGAGAGAGAAAAAAAGAGCATTTATCCCTCATTCATTCATTAGCCGATAGTCTTTGGTGATGCAGTTATTATAAATGGAAAAAATGCATTGCTGTCCATGTTGAAACATAGTGAACAGCAGAGATGGGGTTTCTCCCTCTATTTTTTGGATGAAAGTAGTTTCACATGAACAAATAACAATATCCCTCTGGCTTTCCCAACTTGTGCTTGTTGTGACTTTGCCATCACTGAAGGCAGAACTGAAGCCATGCTCTGTGTGAGCAGCTCCTCGGCCACCTTAGGACTCTCTGAACATGCATTATTTTCACTTTCTCTAGAAAATGGGCATGACAGAAGACGACAAAAGAAATTGCTGTTTGCTAGAAATCCAAGAAACGGAGGCCAAATACTACAAAACACTTGAAGATATAGAAAAGGTAAGAAGCAGGATGCTTTTTTAATGCCATTGCCTTCCACCCCATCGCTTGACCCTGCATTAATCTTGCTGCATTCGTCATCGCTGCGAGAGCAGCAGCTGTGCCGAGCCAGGATCGATGTGCTTCCGTGTAGAACTGCAGGAGGAGGATACAGAAAACCCATCCTGACAGGAACAAATGCACAGCCAGAGCCAAGCAGTGTATTTTTTCTGCTTGCTGCCTATTGGAAATGGGCTGAAGATTTCCCTGCTCTGTCCCCCACCCCGCTGCACGCAGCCGGGTCGGGCTGGCTGATAAGAGCCGAGTTTGCAGATAGCTTATCAACGCCATTGCCACTGAATAATTTGAAAGAGTTTCTTTATTCCAGGCGTTTTTCAAAAGTGCTGAAGCTGCGCTGACTTGTCACTGAAACTAATTAGATTAAAAGTAACATTCTGCTGCTTGAATTCCTGGGATTTAATTGGTTTTGATAAATTATTGTTGTGCCTTTTTGTTGAAACGAAACGAATGCCGCAGTCAGACAGCGGAGTCGTGGGTGCTGCTGGAGCCTGGGGGTGGTTTCAGCTCTAAGAAAAGTGGCAGGAATGAAGAACAATAGCAAAAAACCAAGCTGCCATTCCTCATCACCCCAATGCTTTTGTTTCCCCTTTTTGTAATTGCTCGTCTCCGTCTGCCGCGAGTTCCTGCGCAGGAGCTCTGAGCGCAGCAAAATGACATTTCCCATTTTCCAAGCAAATGTCCTAATGCGTGTAAATAGCTCTTTTTCTTTGAGAGCATCCATAAACCTTCTGTTTCGGTCTAAGGGAAGAGTTAAGTTATTGCTTTGGTATCCTACAAAAAGGCTCAGCGGGTTCTGACAGCACGATATGGGCTGGAGGGTCCTGTCTGCAAATCTGCATCTGGGTCTGTGGTAGTTACACGAAACGTGGGTATTTCTATTAGTGTGTGTTTGCTCAGGAAGGCATTTCCAGTGTAATCACATCAGCTGTGCTATTTCAAGGGCAGAATTCTAGTGAGAGAATCAAAGAGCTGGAAAGATAATTCAGAGCTCCTCATAGCTGCAGCCAAGAATTGCAATGTGCTGGAGAGTCCAGCAGGTTAATGATAATAAAATTAGAAATACGTACTCCAAGGAACACTTGCTCACTCTCCAGTTCCAATCCCCTTTCCTTTACCTCTTGCAGAACTACATGAACCCTCTGAAGCTGGTGCTGACTCCCCAAGACATGGAAGCTATTTTCATCAATTTGGAGGTAATGGCACAAATACTGGTTTCAGTCTTTGCTCTTTCCATGGCAGCTTAGCTTTTGTCCTGCTTAAGAGAGGACTTTCAGATTGCACGTTAGATTTGGACATTCTCCTGCACAGGCTAGGTGCTCTGTGTGCTGCAGAGCTTGAATGGCTTTAAAAGATATCTTTAATGCTCGTTTTAAAGTTGAGGATTATATGAACTCTAGGTAAGGAAATAATTGTACAAGGCAGATGTTGCAAGGGTGGGGCTTAGCCTGTGTGTGTGTTTGAGCTGTACTTAGAGATCCTTGGGAAAGATTGCAGTGTTATTCCAGAGTTAAAGCCCAATGGGTTATGCAGGACAGAGCCAAAGCACGAAGCTCTCGCAGGGCTGGGCACGTCATGGGCTCATGGCGTTGGGTTCCATGCACACTGTTGTGCTCTGTTGGCTTGGATCCAGCAGCCTTGGGGTCCAGCAGCCCTGCACAGTGCATACAGCTGCGTCTGTCCTGCATTGCTCCCTTGCACTCACAGCCATTTCGGGCTGACCTCACTGGGAGGACTTATTTTAAAAACAGCTCCAAAGAGAACGTCGCTGCCTGGTGAAGCAGTGAACGTGCACTTCTTCAGGCTCTGTATGCCCACTCGGTCTGGGGTTGTGTAAATTATTGATTGTTTCTTCGTTTTAGGACCTAATTAAAGTGCACTTCAATTTCCTGCGAGCCATCGATGTCTCTATGATGTCTGGAGGAAGCAGCCTGGCGAAAGTATTTCTGGAATTCAAAGAGAGGTAAAAAGGAAACGCAGCCTTCAGACAATCTGCTGCTAACAAATGAGGGTGATGAACTGTAGGACCCGTTTGGGACTTCATGAATAGCAATGTGTGTCTCAGCAGCCCAATTTCCTATGAGGAATTCAGCAGCTGGATGCTCTCAGGCTGCTGTAGCATCACTTGGAGCCTGCACCTCAGTACAACAAATAGGGGTGGATCAGAGGGGATAAAGATGGGAACGTTACAATTATGGTGAACCAGAACGGAGCAAAACCTCACTCACCTTCATGGCCTTTAGTGCTGTCTTCTCCTTCGAGTCCCTGGCAGGGATTTGAGGGCAGGATCAGTCCTTGCAGGGAGATGTCTGTCTGGTTAGATCAAAGCAAGGGTTTGCTATAAAAAAAATCACGTGTTTGGCACTGGTGTTCTTCTGCATCTTCCACTCAATGAGTAAATGTAAAAGTTGCTTTCACAAACATAATGGGCTCTGTGTTTTGGCAGCTGCGAGCAGGAGTACCCCAGAACACAAAGATAAGGTTAATAAAAGTCTCTAATATCCTTAATACTAATCAAAGGCCTGATTCATTGTGGACTCGTGCCAGGGCGTTATTTCACCGTGATTAAACCAGTGTCTAGACATAGCAATGCCATTCAGAAGTCAGTAACTCCAGAAATACCATCTGCATTAATAATACACCGTAAGGTCAGCTATTCCATCCTTCACAGTGCCTCTTTTAGAAAGTGAATGTTTCTTGGAGTAAAGAAAAAAAAAATCCAGAGAAGAATGCAAATAACTTAGAAATGCTCATGAAGCTCATTTAGATGGTTTTGATCTCCTAATTCCTGGCTCAGCTTCGTGCACACCGGTGCTGTCCCCAGGCAGGAATCCTTTCCTGAGTGCTCCTGGAGCACTGCAGGAGTGGGCAGAGCATCCCCATGAGCTTGGTCACAGTGGAGGTGGTGCCATGCTTTGAAATATTTAGAAAAGCTTTAAGCTGAGCACTGCCTCAGTGTCATCACGAAGAGGACCCCACAAGTGGGCTCTTGGGGTTGAGGAGTTTGGAGCAACCTGAACTGAATCAATGGGATTCTTTCCTTCTTGGGGAAAGGACTGGGGGAAGGGGATGATGTCTACATGGCAGCAAGGAGATGAGGGGCAGGAAGGGACAGTGAGCTTGCATGGGGAGGTGGCACTGCCCCACTGGAAGTGAGCGTGGGCCGCCAGAGTCCCTGTGGGTCCCTGTGCTGAGGGCCTTCATCCCCACCCAACCCATAACAAATGGCTCTCGCTCCTGTACGTGTCCTCAGAGACATCCCAGCAAGATGATGTATTGCTCCGCTACCGTGCGGAATTTTTTAAAAGGAAATAGTTTGTAACTCTTTCTGTGAAAGCTCAGGTTTGAATTTATGCTCCTGAAGCCTCTTTGAAGCTCTCCAAGCGCTGGCAAGCTAGATATTATTGTGCACGTTCTGAAGTTGTCAAGGGGAAAAGGCAGAAGAATAATCTGTGTTGGCTGCGGGTTGGTGGGGACTGCACGTCCCATAAATCTCCCTATTCAATTACCACGGGTCCAAGCACCCCGTGCCTGCGGAGCGGCACTGCTTGGGTTCTGGGTTTGGTCTCCATTGAGAAGTGAGGCCCTGAACTGAGGGATGAGTTACAGCGAGTGATGGAATACGTGGCTTATCAGCAGCAATACAGTTAGCAAGGAGGAGGGGGGGCAAAAAAAACCCAAACCTGTCGCACAGGATTAATGAGCGAAATGGAGAAGAAAGGGGAATCCGCAGCACAACTGCTCTGTTGGTGTCAGGTGTTGAGATTTATAGCCCGGGGCATCCTTACAGAGCTCTGCTGTGCTGCCAAGGGCTGTCACAGCCTTTCACCACGTAGCCCGCTCCCTCGCTCAAACACACGTCCCATGGAGCGTGCCATGTGCTGCTGCACCCATGGAGCAATGCTGGGCCTCATCCAGCAACCTGTCCCCAGCCCCAGGGGGATTTGCAGCCTCTGGTTCCCTGGTGAGGTGCAGCAATTGTTGCCTGTGGCCACTCTGGGTGCTTCCTAAGAGCTGAGTGCTTCCTGCCTTTGTGTTTGGGGCAGCATCCAGAACCCCCAGCGAGGTGCGCGTTAGCCACAGTGGTGGCTGTTGCTTTCTGAGCTGTGAACATCCATGGATTAGGAAGCAGGATACTTTTTTGGGTGGTGATTGCGAAGACTAATACATGTCTTTAGCATTGCAAGGTCTGGTGGCAGCCAAGCTCAGAGGTGCTCTCAGGAAATGGATTTTTGTTGGCATTTTTTGGTCTGCTCTGCAAGCCCAGAGCTGCCCAGCCGTGGCTGCAAGAGGATGAGGCATGGGCTGCACTCCGAATTTGGGATATGAGCTGTTGGATGTGCCAAAATGGGGCTGCAGAGCCTTTGGCTGAATTGCCCCAACAGCCCCCAGCCCTGCGGGAGATTTCAGCATTAGAAGTGCTGCAGTAAAGGAGCGTTAATACTTTGAGCAGCTCCACGGAGGAGTTGCTGCTTGCCTCATCCTCTCACCATATATATATGTACATACATCTTTTATAACAGCTTATAACAACCAGCAAGTGTTTCTGATTAAGTTGCCATTTCCCCCCCTCTTGCAGGCTCCTGATTTATGGCAAGTACTGCAGCCATATGGAGTACGCCCAGAACACGCTCAACCACCTCCTGGCCAACAGGGACGACGTGCGGCAGAAGGTGGAGGTGAGCGGGCGGGGGGCACCCAGGGCACCCCGAGCCCCATCGCAGCCTTTGGGAGCTCTGCAGGAGCTGATGGTGTGGTGGAAGGGTTGGGTTTTGGCTAGGAGGCAAGAGGGAACAGAGCTCTGGGGGGTTTTCTTGTCTCCTGATCACCCCAAAAATGCTTTCTGTGCTTCCTACCCCAAGTGGAACCAGATTAAAGCGCCTGGGCAGCTTTATTGGTGAGCAGGACTGGTTGTGGGGAGATTGCTCTATGAGTTGTGCTGGGAGACCCAGAGGAAGAGCAGCAGCCTGTGGGGACCCAGCTGGCTCCTGAGGTGCCACACAACACTGGGGACAGTCAGAGACAAACCCGAGTCCCACACAAGTGCCTCAGTTACCCCTCTGTCTTCCTGCCCCACTAACAGGGCTTTGGGTAAATGGGGGCCCATCCAGATGTCACATAGATCAGAGGAGCCCCAGAAGGGATGCACTGTTTCAGTCTCTTTTTTCCCTGCTTTGGTCTTGATGCTAATCTGAGTGTGCTGGGCTGTCTGTGCACCTTACCTTGTTTTCTGCAAACGCCCCTTGACTCTGTGCAAAAGTAGCAATGCAGTTCAGGGCTAAGGCTATGCCTTCAATAACGTGTTTAAACACCTTCCCTGGGTTTTGCACCAGATCTGAGCTGATGCTCTGCTGAAGCTGTGGCATCCCTGTGCTCCTGTGCATTTTGTTCTGCTCCCTCGGGGCTGCTCAGCTGCTGCTCCTGGCCCAGGGAGCTCTCAGTGCAGCCTCACATGTAAATGGGGCCGGGTGAAGGCAGCAGCACACAACTCCATGTGATCACATTTGCTTATCTTAATGACTTACTCCTTATCAGCAAAGCCCCAGCAGCTGTCTGCGTGCTTGCTCCTAGCTCCTTGCAAATAAAACGCAGCCGTGGAGGAGGTGAGCTAAGCGAATGGGTTTTGTGTGACATTTCCTGAGGTCTGGAAGCAGTCCTGTGCCCTCCTAATGAGCAGTATCTCATTAAGCTGCAGCAGCTCAGCTGCATGGGAATGTTTGTGTGTTAGGGTCCAGCCCCTGCGTGTTTTTCCTCCACAACCTCCGGGGTGGAGGCTGTGTGCATGCAGAACATGGGGAGAGGTTTCTCATCAGAACAGAGTTTACAGAAGCAACATGTTACCCATTTCTGAAGATTTTTGTCATGGGGGAGTCACCATCCCCTCCTCCAGCTACTGATGTATTGATTGCCTCCGCAGGAATGCACACTAAAGGTTCAGGATGGGAAGTTCAAGTTGCAAGATCTGCTGGTGGTGCCGATGCAGAGGGTTTTGAAATACCACCTCCTGCTAAAAGTAAGTATTTCAGCACCAGCACCTCTCTGCAGCTGCCATCCTCAACATAACATCTTTGGGCTCTTGCACTGGAGAACAAATCGCTGCCAGATGCACAGTGAGGGTTTTCCTCCTCCTTTCAAATGAAATAATTGCTCCAGCTACTTAACGCGACATAATATTTGTGTCGTCTCTTAAAGCATGGTGACCCGGGGTAATTCCGCACTTGTTAGCCATGAGAGGCAGTTAATGAATATAAAATAAGCTTGCATATAATCTGATTATGTGTGAAATTCCTGCCGTCAGCTCCGCGGAAGGGATCTCAGCAGCACCAGCAAGTTGGCTCCTTCCCATCCCATTGCTGGAACAGCGGCCGGGGCTGCACAGATCCATGGGTGGGCACTTCCCACGTGCTTTTGTCTTTCAGGAGCTGCTCAGCCACTCGTCAGAGCGACCTGAGAAGCAGCAGCTGAAGGAGGCTCTGGAGGCGATGCAGGTACAGCAGAACTGTGGATGGAGGAGCAGCCCAGCAGCCGGGGAAGGCAGCATCCCCTCCCTTAGGGCACTGTGTGTGCAGATTGCTGCTTCGTGTGATTGCTTTGCAGCAGTCATCGCCGTTATCTTCCTCCTTAAGCATCTGGGGAAGCTGATATTTGTTGACAAGTTATGACTTCTCACTAATTACTGCTTTGCGCAAGGATTTGTGCCAGATTTGGCTCTTGGTTTTGCTGGTGGGGGTCCAGGGGAGCCTTGCTTGCTTGGGCATCACTGTGCATGTCACCCAGGCTGGGAAATCTCCTTAAGTGTAGTTTATTCAAGAAAATGATGTTTCCACAAATCTAGACTTCTTGCATCAAAAATTTGATTTCTTTAAAATGTTTTGAGCTTTCAAGGGGAAGAAAAGAATCATCCAAATGTTTTGTGGCTCAGACACACCCCCTGGTGCACTCCGAGTTCACAGCAGGATCTCTGTCAGCAGAATGTGGTGGGAGGATGATCATTAAATCCAGGTTTTCTCTTGAGAGAGCATTGCAGGGTTCATCCCTGGCCCCACTCTGAGGTCACTTTGTTTTCTGCCTCCGAGCCTCAGCTTTTTTCATGACACTGCATTTCCCAGCGCTTACATAACTTGGGTGACCCTTTTAGCCTCTATCCCTGGAAGCCAGTGAGTCTAGAGCCACGTGTAGGTCGTCCTAGTTAGGGTGTTTGAAGGACATTGCATCCCCACTGCCGTGCTGCACAGCACACGACTGCCCTCAAAAAACATGCAGGATGAGAGAAGGGAGAGGGAGAAGGGGTTCCCTCTCGTGCTACAAATCACCCCTGTCCCCAAAATGTCCTGGCTGATGAGAAAAAGCAGCAACCCTGGTGACAGCTGCTAAACCCTGCTCATGGCCTCGTAATGCAGCGCCCGCTGCTACTGCTGCTCATAAATGAATGCATGCAGGCTGGCTGCTGCACAGTCAGCATCTTTTGGAGGAAGCTGCCAATAGCTGTCATGGAAGTTGGTTTGCTTTCCTTGCCCCATCGCAGAGCACAGATGCACATCAGACCATGCTGGGCTGGCTGGGGGCGTAGGAAGCAGAGCAGTTTGATTTTAATTGATTTGTAAACCAAGGCTTAACTTCCAGGTAATGCTTTCCATCAAGATTCCAGCCTTTCTGTCTCCTGTGCTGACAGACATCAGTGCCCTCTGGGGTGAGCTGTGGATATCCTGGAGCTGCCTTTCCCACAGGGCATCACTCCCCTTCACTTTGCACATGTGGTTAGCACAAGGCAGGGGCAGGGTTGCACCAAAAGGCTGCACATGGGGCATTTGGTGCGTGCATCATCCCTACACCTGAGCACACAGGGCTGAGTCCAGGGATGGGGACAAAGCAGGCTCCCTGCTAGGTCCTACGGACCCGGTCTGCATGGTGCTGCTGCTTTTCCAAGTCAACAACAATGCTGGAATTGGGTTTCCCCTTTGCACACGAGGTGCTCTGCTCAGCAGGAGGGAACAAGTGCTGACTGCTCAAGTGCCGATGGAGGATGCCGGCCTGGTTTCATCAAGCTTTCATTTTTGTCATTCTTCATAAGCATCCCCAGCATTGGCTGGCTTGGATGTTTTGTGATGTTATCAGTATTGTCATCTAGATTCGTGATTATCATCTGTGATTAACCCTTCCTATGTTGGGAAGCTGGGGAAGGTCTTGCCCAGAGGGGATGTCTTGAAAAATTCCCCTCTCAGATTTAATCCAAGGTGACAAGAGCTCTTCCTGATGGCCAGGAGGCAGGGAGCAGATCGGGAGATACGGTCGGGAGGATGTAAGAAGTTGTTTTAGGCGAAGGGGCAGAGTTCTTTGTCTTTGGGTCAAAATCTGCGCAAGCAGAGTATTTTTTCAAAGAGCAAGCACCACTGAGTGTCTCCTTAGTTTATAAAATTGTTGTTGTGTGGTTGGAAATCCTGAAAGCTCAGAGGAGCTGGGTGTGGGAGTGCTGGGGAGCAGCCGGAGCCAAGCCAAGGTGGATGCCCTCCCCAGCAGACAGCCAGCCCTGCACCCGAAGCAGTTATTGCAGAGACGTGGGTGTTCTGACAGCAGAGACTGGCTCAGAGCTCTCCTACCCGGGGGGATGAAGGGAATGATGGTGATGAGAGCTGCGATGGAAAGATGCTGCTGGGGCTCACACCAGGCAAAAGCCATGCGTGGGGTTTGCCATGGCAGCAGGAAGGCCTCTGCCTGCTCTCTGGGTTCATGCATTGCCCTCTTCTGGGCTATGGGAGGAATTGCAGCATTGCCTGGTCCTGCAGTGCCAGCTCTGCTCACCCCGGGTGCTGGGATGGAGCCGAGGGGCAGTGATGCCGGATGCCAACATTGGCTCCTGTGCTTTGATTATAATCGCCAGTAACTCAGCAGAAATCTGTCGGGCTGCTTTTCCTTTTCTTCGAGTGATGTCTGTCCTTGCAGCATCCTGTGCTGTTCGGGGTCTTGCAGAGCTGCTCCAGGTCCAGCTCCTGAGGAGAGGGAACGGGGATGTGCGTCAGCTGCTGTAGTGAAGGTGCTGCTTCTGTTGGGAAAATAAAACTCAGCACTCCCTTTTCTTTTAAGGACTTGGCCATGTACATAAACGAAGTGAAGAGAGACAAAGAGACTTTAAAGAAAATCAGCGAATTTCAGAGCTCTATAGAAAACCTGGTAAGTTGGAAGATCCTCATGCTCCCAGCTTTGATCACTGTTAATAGATCTACATTTTCTGTGCACTTGTTGCTGAATCAGATGCACTACCCAAGAAAGATCCCTGTGTGCTCACATGGTCCCTGAACATATTTTTGCTGTCAGTCCAGAAATGGTCGCTTCATTGGGGAAAAAAAAATAATAATTTGACTGTGATGTAGAGTGGATTTTTGGATGGTATTACACTGCAAACATCCCTCCAGCTTTCTCATCAATGTAGAGGGGAACCCAAGAATTCCCCCAAAATAGCTACTGTCTATCTAAAGTGGGTTTTCTATTTCTAACAGCTTTTTCCCCGTTTGGGGTGGGAGGGGAGGGCTGGGCGCAGCTGCTCTGTGGTCATGCTTTACACCAGGGTAATGCAATTTGGGCTCTGACACCTGAGATGCTCCAAAAGAGCCCACCCTGAGGGCTTACCCACAGGCGTGGTGGGTTTGGGTTCTTCAAGCCTGGACATCATTTGAAAACAATGAACTTCTAATAGATGATTATTTAACAGATGGAGACAAAATCCTTCATTTCCTAGGGAAACCTGCAAGTGGGCTGTGGCCCGTCACAGTTCATGGCTTTTGATGGAAGCAGTGATGATAATTCTGATCTGTGTGAACAATCAGACCCCATGCTCCACAAAACCGTGCATGCAAATGGGGGCATTAAGCAGCTCCTTGCAGCAATTTGATGTGCTGGAGAGGAGATGTTAACAAAGCAGTCGCTCCGTCTGCAGATCAATCCCACGCACGTTCTGCTCAGCACTTCCTTTCTTAGCACGGGACTGGAGGTTGGGGAGTGATTGCTGTTGTGTACACAGAGCCCAGGTGGCACTGCGATGGAATCATTGCAGGCTGTACACGTAGCTGTATAAAATATTTATTTTTCATGTTTATTTTCCTGACTAGCGGTGCCTCTTCCCAGTGTTTTTTCCCTGTTGGTGCGAGGGGTGATGTGTGGGGCTCAGCAGGGTGCTGCCCTGAGCAATGCATGCAGGAGCTTTGGGCCTGGAAACCACCTGGCCAACCCATTGAGTTGGACTCCAGCCTGCCCCAAATCCCCAATCTTGGTTCAGGACAGGAATCAAAACTAAGAGTCTTGGTTTTGTAGAAAACCCTAGGTTACTCTGTGGGCTTTTGCTTTCTGGATTCTAAACTCATGAGCTGTGCCCTGGGATGGGTGCTGCTCCTCCCAGGATTGCTCCCCAGGTGCGCTGGGAGGGGTCGGGTTTGGGCAGCAGCCTGGCCCTGGCTGCAGATCTCAGCCGCGTGTTGCTCTCTGCAGCAGGTGAAGCTGGAGGAGTTTGGGAGGCCGAAGATAGACGGGGAGCTGAAGGTCCGCTCCATCGTGAACCACACCAAGCAGGACAGGTGAGCGAGCAGCAGCATTCTGCCAGGAGAGAAATGTGCTACGTCGTTGTTAATTAATCCCTAACCAAGTGTGTCCCTGCTGGGGTGACGCAGCCGCAGGAGCTGGGGTCAGTGCAGAAAGTCATAGGAGTGGATGGCTTAAAATTTAATTTTTAAAGGAGAAAAGTGATCCTCAGAAATTTTTCACCCCCAGGACTCTGCCATTTGTTTGGCCACCCCTTGTCCCTAGGGCTGCGCCATGAATGTTTGCTCAGCAACTTGTGTGCTGGGCTGATGCCTCTTGAATGGCCTCCACCAGGCACATGGCTACGCATCTCCATGACTCCAGCCATAGATGGTGTGTGCTCTGTGGTTCAGTCACTGCCTGGAGTTGCATTGGCAGAAAGCACCATCCATGTGAAATCATAGCACAACGAGAGTGCTGAGCTGCGCTGGCTGGGGACGCTCTGCAGAGCTTTCCAGATGCCCCCCCTGCATGGGGACCATCATTAGATGTTTGACCAGCTCGCTCGTTTGTTTGCTTGCTTTGGGCAGGTATTTATTTTTATTTGATAAAGTGGTGATCGTCTGCAAAAGGAAAGGGTACAATTACGAGCTGAAAGAGATCATTGAGCTGCTCTTCCACAAGATGACTGACGACCCGATGAACAACAAGGACATCAAGAAGGTAGGGGACTGCGGGTTGGCTCTGCCAGAGGACACTTTGGAGCTGCTCTGGCCAGTCCTTGGGCAGCACGTTCCCAGCGGCCTTTTTAAATAGAAACAAATTGCAAAATGCTGTTACGTAAACCCTTCAGCATACAGGGCAGCCTTACAGAGAGTTGGGAAATGCTTGTGTATGTGGGGCTGGGCTTGATGCTCTGACCTCTGTCTGTGCAGAGCAGGCTGGGATGGGGGCTGGAGGGGGAGGGAGGGATGGTCCCTGGCAAGGCAATGCCAGCCCTGCTGCCAGCCTGCCCAAATCAGCTCAGTGAGTGCAGCTGCCTCTGAAGGAGCCTTGTTTTGCTGGTGGTTTGGGGCTTAGCCTTCAGCCAAGAAGGAAAACCTCCTCCAGCTATCAGTGAGGCAGGGACCTATGTACAGGGAGATGTTGTAGGGATGGGAGAAGTCACGTTGGGTGTGAATAGCCACTTTTGCCTCTTGGATGCTGAAGAAATGCCGCTAGCTTTGTGTTCTAATGCAATGTATTTCCACTTTGCTCTCCTATGCTTTCTAGTCTCATGGAAAAATGGTAAGCAAAGCATGCGGTTTTCTCTTGTGTTTCTCTGTGCAGTGCTGTAATGAGACAGGCAGAGCATATGTGTGTTGGGCAGGTCAGATGTTCCTCCTGGGCTGTCAGTTGCTGTCAGGGAGGGAGATAATGGCTGGGGAGGATCCACTGGAGCAGAAAAATCCCGGTTCTCTCATCTGCCACCATAAAATCCCATTTGGCCATGGCACACAGTGCAGGGCTGATTCAGGCATCATTAGCTGTGATGTGTTGGTGGAGAGCTGTTCTTCCTCCTTCCCTACTGTGATCCTTGCAGATGGGCAGAGAAAGGGGCAGGCAAAAAGCAGCTCTCGAGAAGCCTGAATAAAAGCACAGTGCTGCTCAGTGCTGGGAGTGCAGTGGTGTGATCGCTTCTCTCCTTTCCTCCTGCAGTGGTCGTATGGTTTCTACCTAACCCACCTTCAGGGAAAGCAGGGCTTCCAGTTCTTCTGCAAGACGGAGGAGATGAAGAGGAAGTGGATGGAGCAGTTTGAAATGGCCATGTGAGCTCCGGGCATGGGGCAGGGAGCACTGGGCTCGCTGGGTACCAGAGACAACTATTGGGCATTGGGCTCTGGCAGCAAAGCCTGAGATGGGGAGGCTCCCATGGGCTGGCAGAGTGGGGCCCTGTGCAAAGGGAGGCTGTGCTCAGTGTGAAATCATCTGCTCCAATTGTTTGCACCAAAGCCTGTTTCCAAACTTTGACCGAAATGCAAACAGACCCCGCTGTGAGCGGCCACGAGTGCAGAACGGGTGGCAGGGGCAGGGCCATAACCCCCGTCCTTCCCACAGGTCCAACATAAAACCTGAGAAAGCCAATGCGAACCACCATAACTTTCAGATGTACACATTTGAAAAGACCACCAACTGCAAGGCGTGCAAGATGTTCCTAAGGTGAGCCGCCTCCTCCTCACTTTCCTGCGTCCAGACACGGGAAGCAGAGCTCAGAGCGGGGCTGAACTAAGACCTTGTGACCTTTTTGTGCAGAGGAACGTTCTACCAGGGCTATCTCTGCCCAAAATGTGGAGCTGGTGCTCATAAGGAGTGCTTGGAAATCATTCCTCCCTGCAAGATGGGTGAGTTGCTTGGCTGCGTTAGCAGCTCATGACACGAAGGTGATCCAAAAGTTCCTCTATAAAGTGCTATCAGCTGTGTGTTAACGTTTCACAAAATCCAAGGATGCTGTCAGCTGCTTCCCAGGGCTGCAGTTCATAGGAGCTGATGATTTAGTAAACAAACTAACCAACCAAACCACCAAAAATCAAACAGAAATCCTTGAGCTAACCTGGGCTCCCTGTGATGGCACTGGTGCTCTGTGCCATGGGAATTTTTGTGGAGCAGCATCAGAGGGGGTGGGGGTGGGGATGAAATAAAATCTCAGTTTTGTGAAAGTCTTTGAGCCAAGGAGTGGCCTACGTCCCTCCTTGGTCGGGTGTTGATGCTTCTTTATGGATCCTTGTGGCATCAAAAGAAGCAGGGAGTGGGTTTGCTGCCTGTTCCATTAACAGCCTATCTCAACGTTTCTCTTACAGGTTCTTCAGCAGACCAGGTACGTAGTTTGAGGGCCTTCTCCCCCAACCCTCCCAGTGTCCGTGCCTGGTCTGGGCATGTAGCTCTCAGCTTATGGGGGGCAATGGCATCGGTCTCAGGGGGGTCCCAGTGACTGGGGGGGCTACAAGTGACCCAGTCTGCAGGGCACCATGGGCTTCAGCCAGCACCCAGTGGGGCCGGGGAGGTTCCTCATCCCAGTGGCTTTGGATGGGGAGAGCTGGGGCTGCTGTGTCCTCATGGGGAATTTCTCCTCTCTCTTTGCAGGATTCGCTGAGTGCTGGACCTGGTAAGGGCATTGCTGCATTGCAGGAGGGCATCTTGATTGCAGCTGAGGGTGTCACTGAGACACATGGGATGGGGAAGCTCCTTTTGAACCCAGACAGGAGCACTGATTGCTGCAGCAGGATGGGATGCAATGCCCAGAGCTCTCCTGCTCTCCAAGGCTGCACTTGCTGACACTTTTTCCCCCTATGCTCATCCCCTTGCTTGCAGGGAGCAGCTTTCACCCCTGCTTTGCTGCAGCCACCAACTTCTGCACTGCCCATAAATAACTCCCTGCTCTGGACAAAGATCTTCCTCCAAAGCAAACCACACTCACCCTGGCAAAGCTGCTTGGTAGCACTGGGGGAGCATCCCTGTGCCCATGCGGGATGCGCTGCCCTCTGATGGGATCCTTAGTCACTATGGTTGCTGCAGCCTTCTTTATTTCATTTTCCTTCACTTCTCACAAAAACCCTTACAGAGCGCTGGGTCTGCCCTGCCCGTGCTCTGTCTCGAAGGAGAAGGAACAAGTTGTTTTTGTGCTTTTCCTGTTGAAAGAAATGCCAGGGCTGGCAAGAAGAGACCTGAATAGATCGCTGGTTTGAAAACACAGCACGGAGCGCAGTGCTCTCACGGGGCAGGGAGAGGTGGGGAAGCATTTTGAAGATAAACACTGCGATCTTAGTGCACTTTGGGACACTCATTTGATGTGTGGTTGGTTGAAGGACAGCTGGACTTTGGCTGCAAACTGCTGGAGCGGAGAGGGGCCTGGGGCCCAGGTCCTGCTAAAGTCCAGCACAGGACACTTGTTTGCAAGCATTATGCTGATCCCTTCTGTTTTCATGCTTTCTGCCCCAAACTCTTGCCTGCTGGTGCCATTAGATTTGTGGTTCACAGGACAAGGAACAGCAGGTTATTGCAAGGCTTGCTTTTTGTTAGCAGGGATTAGGCGATGAAAGTACTTTGCCTCTCTCCCAGGTCCTAAAATGGTGGCGGTGCAGAACTACCATGGGAACCCCGCGCCGCCCGGCAAGCCAGTGCTGACCTTCCAAATTGGGGATGTGATCGAGCTGCTGAGGGGTGACCCCGACTCACCATGGTGGGAGGTGAGGGCCTTTCGCTCGGGCAGCTCCTGGCAGGTTTTAAGCCAGTGTCATCTGCGTTGTGCTTTTCCTGTGTCACCTTTCCTGTAGCATGGGGATGGACTGGGTCCTTGGGGTGCTTTGGGAGCTGCATTAGGGTCTGTCCCCATCCCTACATGATGAAAGCATTGCTTCTCCGTGCACCCCATTGATACCCAGCTCTGTGCTCTGCAGGGACGGCTGCTGCAGACCAAGAAGTCGGGGTACTTCCCCAGCTCGTCCGTAAAGCCCTGCCCCGTGGATGCGAGGGTACGTGCGGGGCTGCAGGTCAGTCCCCCCCTGGTTATGAGATGTCCCCAGGAGCCTTTGGCTCTCCCCATCCCAGTGGGATTTTGGTCCTGATTCCTCCCCTACGGTGCTGGGATCAGAGCACTCGGGATCAGCAGAGTGCAGCAGATCTGCCCCTTTTCACTGTGTTCAGCAGTGCTGTCAGCCGCTTCCCAATTAAAAAAGGCTTAAGTAAGTGAAAAAACACAGTGTGCTCATCCACAGCGAGGAAGAGGGGAGAAGTGCTCCTCTCTAACGCTGCCCTGCACCATCCTCTGCTGGCTCTGAGGCTGCCGGGCAGGCAGAACCCCTCCCGTGGGGTGAGCACCTCTCAGCACGCACAGCCTCGTTAGGAGCTGGCACTAACGAGCAGTGCTCTCTTTGCAGCCTCCCAACAGCCGGCCGCCGTCACGGGAGATCGACTACACGGCGTACCCGTGGTGAGTCACCCGGAGGTGTTGGCTTTGCTTTCTCATTGTTGCTTTGTCTCCATCCTGCACCAACACAGAGCTCTGAGTGCTCCTTGGGGATGCACTGTGTCCCACGGCCCCTGCCTGGGGTCAGACGTTGAAATCCTCAGTGTCCACAGGGATTTCATCATTGAGAAAATGATCTGGGGAAGGAAGATGCAATTCCTGCCTTGGTGGGAGAAGTTGTGCTGCCCTTCCTCCCTGCTTCCCGCTGGCTCCATGCGGGGTTTCAAGTTCGTGAGTCCCAAATTATTATGAGTCAAAGTTATCCCCAGCTCCCCCCAATCCTCCTTCACCCAGGGACCAGTTCCCAACCAGAGAGGATTTCAGAGTGCCCTGGAAACATGAGGGACTTCAAAGGGCCTTGCTCATTGCTCTGTTCAGTGTCAGCCTCCTATGCATCTCTGAGCACTTTTGATTCTGCTCATGAAGGTTCACATGAAATCTGTTTCTCCACTTGCCCAACCTTCCCACCTTTAAGAGAGAAGCACCTTTTTGCCTAAAATATGCCAGTGCTCGAGGGAAATAGAGTCGTAGATGAAAAGCCCTAGGAAGGCAGCTGGCCCCGGGGTGCTCGGCAGCACTCAGCCCCTCTGGCTCAGGTTTGCAGGGAACATGGAGCGGCAGCAGACAGACAACCTGCTGAAGGCCCACGTCAGCGGCACTTACCTGATCCGCGAGCGGCCGGCCGAGGCCGAGCGCTTCGCCATCAGCATCAAGTGAGTGTCGGGTGGGAGATGGGGGTCTGTGAAGGGTCTGGAGCACAGTCTTATGGGGAGCGGCTGAGGGGTCGGGGTTGTTCAGTCTGGAGAAGAGGAGGCTCAGGGGAGACCTTACGGCTCTCTCCAACTCCCTGAGAGGAAGTTGTGGGGAGGGGGGGGTTGGCCTCTTCTCCCAGGTAACAGCGATAGGACAAGAGGAGGCTCAGGGGAGACCTTACGGCTCTCTCCAACTCCCTGAGAGGAGGTTGTGGGGAGGGGGGGGGTTGGCCTCTTCTCCCAGGTAACAGCGATAGGACAAGAGGTGATGGCCTCAAGTTGCATCAGGGGAGAGTCAAGTTGGACGTTAGGAAAAACTTCAAAAAAATGGTCAATCATGGGAACAGGCTGCCAGGGAGGTGGTGGAGTCACCATCCCTGGAGGTGTTTGGGGAACATGGAGATGTGGCACTTGGGGACATGGCTCCGTGGGCATGGTGGGATGGGCTGGGAATGATGGGATGGGTGGGATGATCCTAGAGGTCTTTTCCAACCTTAACGATTCCGTGAGCATGCGTTTTGTTGGGTGTCATTGCATCCTGCCGCAGGTTCAACGAGGAAGTGAAGCACATCAAGGTGGTGGAGAAGGACAACTGGATTCACATCACAGAAGCCAAGAAGTTTGAAAGCTTGCTGGTAGGTCTTCAAAGCTCTTCAGACACGTGTGGGCTGCTGCTAGTTGTGCACAGCATCACCCAGCCACGTGTCCCTATGCTTTGCAGGAGCTGGTGGAGTACTACCAGAACCACTCGCTGAAGGAGAGCTTCAAGCAGCTGGACACGACGCTGAAGTACCCGTACAAATCGCGGGAACGCTCTACCTCCAGGACCTTCACCCGCTCTCCAGGTAAAACTCATCTCAGCCTCAACATTGTGCTCCTGGTGGGAAACCTCACCCTGTAGGGCATGGGCTCGGTGTGAGTGGGGGTCACAGCTGCAGCCTCCCGGCAGCACTTTGCTGCCTTCCCCCTTGCACTTTCCCACTGTGTTCGAGAGGGATCTGCTGGGTGCTGCCGGGAGAGGAGCAGAGATGAGGGGCAGTGTCTGGGGGTGTGCTTTGGTGGGTCTGGCTCTGGTGTCCCCAGTGGTGGTTTCAGTCCCAGAGGGACTCCTTTAATGGAGCTGATGGGGGAAACAGTAAGTCTGTGCCTAAAAGCGAAAAAAAAAAAAATTAAAAAAAATCTGAGCAAATGGAAGGCAAGATTTGCGTTATTGCAAAATGTTGTGATTTGTCTGAAAGACTGAGAGCAGAAATGGGGAAAATTCATGGGGAAAACAAGTATTCTTTTAAAACCTTTTCCATAGTGTGTTTTAAAAATAATACCAATGGAAAATAGAAGTTCATTAAGCATCTTTTCCAACCAAATACGCCCCTGGGCTGTGGGCTGTGGCTGGACCTGCTGCCAGCTGCCCAGCTCCGAGCCCACGCGTGTCACTGCTGCATGCTCTGCCCCGTGTCCCTCCGTCGGCTTTTACAGCGTTGTGCATTATAATTTTTTTTTTTCTTTTAATTTCCTTTTTAATGCGTGTTCTGCATCTTTCTGTTTCTCTCTAACCTCTTTGCAGCCTCCTGCGCTTCCTACAACTTTTCTTTTCTCAGTCCTCAGGGCCTCAACTTTTCTTCTCAGAGCTCCTCCAGTCCCTTCTGGTCAGGTACCAGTGCCTCTCCCACGGAGAGACCTGCAGCATCCCCAGCTTGAAAGCCATCGCCGTGGGGCCCGCGCGGTCCCCGCTGTCCCTCCAGCACCCGCAGGCAGCTCGAGGGTCCCCAGCCCTGCCAGGGGCTCAGCCTGGAAACAAATGAATTAACGATGGCTTTGCCAAAAGCAAAATGCGCTCCCCAGAATCAAGGCAGGGAGAAGACAGAGCTGTTGCTATTGAGAAAGGGTGCTTAAATTACTGACAAGGCGACTGCAGCGCATTGGGATCTCGTGATGTACTTCAAGCTTGACCTGCTTATCCCGTGTGTTTCACCGAACGACCATTGGCATCACACCATCTTCCAGCCTGGTTTTCCTTGCTGCCCAAGGAGAACACCTCAATGTCCGGCAGCTTTTGAGCTCTGGTATCTCAGCCTGCTCAGGAGAACCGTGCTAAGGAGAGGGGGAACCAGGGCTGTGAATGTGTTTTGGGCTCAAGCTCCCCACAGAGAGTGCAGTGGAGCTCTGTCTTCAAATGCGTTACAGACCAGTGTCTTCCTCTCCATTTATCAGAGAAAAAATGTGTCCTTTTTATGCTTTTATCTTCCGGTATTTTCTTTAGGCTGCACAGGGAAAACCATTTGCAGAGCCACGTGTTTTCCTTAATGCTGTGTTTGGGAAGAACTCAACTTTTCAGGGTATTAGGACATAACTCTGGGACTATGGGGTCCTTTAACTGCATGAAAATTATTGCAGAGATGAATTTGTACAGAACTGGGCTCTGAGCAAGCTCCTGATGAAAGAGTTCAAAGCTGCCGTGGCTCTCGCTCTGCTCTGCAGCCTGGTGAGACCGGGCGAGCCCCACGGTGATTGCACGCTGCGTGTCTGGCCCGTCTCCATCGCCATCCTCATCTCCTTCCATCCCGAGAGCTGAACATCTGGGCAAAGCTTTTCCTCAAACTTTGTTCAACCTCGGTTTGCAAGCTTTTTTTTAATTCAAATTCATACTCTAAAATCCCGGGACAAAATGGGTCACTGCACCAAAACCCCATGTCCCTTCAAGATTTTATTTCTTTTATTCTTAAATTTATTTGCAAACTCCACAGAAGGGGCATTTTTCCCCCTCTGCTTGCCCAGGAGCACCCTGCAGTGATGGGGCCCATCCTGTGCCTCCCTCCCTTGCCCTCCAGCCCTTCCCCCTGCCCCAGGGAAGCTGAGCCCTGCCCCTGCCCTTCCCCTTTGCTCCTCTGTGCAGGGCTCCAGCAACTCCTCCCCTCTGCCCTGCACTTCCCTGCCCAAAGTGATGGAGATCCGCTGCTCAGCATCTCTAGGAGAATCCAGTCCCGATAACTTAGTATTTTTGGAATAGTTCAAATTCAAGCTGACTTGTCAAACTCCTTTTGGCAGAGCAGTCCCATCAGGTGTTGGGAGCTGTAAATGGTGGAAAAGGATTTTTCCTATTGTTTATTGTGAAAAATCTTTTGTTTTGCCACCTCCTTCCCTTCTCACAAAAACTCCTCATGCCCCAGTGATCCCCACCGAGAGCTCCCAGCCCCTCCTGGGCAGCCAAGGGACTCCAACCACAACACTATGAGCCCAGCAGGATCCAGTATACCCCTGATCCACCCCAGTCTGACCAGTTCAGATGAAATCAGAGCTGATCCAGGTCATGGCGTTGCCAATGGGAGCCAGTGCCGCAGTGGAAAACCCAGGTTGAACCCACGGAGCTTTCCCCAGGCTTTGGCTGCTCGGCACAGTGGGGGCCGCTCCCGACGCTTTGCTTTGTCCCCCGCAGTGTTCACCCCACGGGTCATAGGGACGGCGGTGGCACGATACAACTTTGCGGCGCGGGACATGCGGGAGCTGTCGCTGCGGGAGGGCGACGTGGTGAAGATCTACAGCAGGATCGGCGGCGACCAGGGGTGGTGGAAGGGGGAAACCAACGGCAGGGTACGTGCAGTTGGTGTCCTATCCCCGGTGCAGGTGGTGTCCCTTCCCCTGTCCACCACATCCAGGTGATGTCCACATCTGCTCTTCCCCAAGCCTGAATGCAAGGGAATTAATTGCAGAATCATTAAAGTTAGAGAAGATCACTAAGATCATTAAGTCCAACCGTTGACCCAGACCCACCATGCACCACGTGGTTCTGCAAGTGAAAGGTTCAGCAGCCTGGAGGAAAGAAGCCAGCTGATGGCTTGCCCTGGTGTCCCATGAGGTTTGCAGCACTGGGGATGCATTCCTGATCCCTCTTTTATCGCAGCCACATACCCAAGGCAACGTACAGCTGCTCGCCCTGGGTCAGTGTGCAAATTTTGGTAACAGCTGCATCTAACAGCTGCATCACCTCCCCATCACCACCGTGTGTCGGGGTCTCGTGCTGTACAAATGGCTCTGGGAATGGTGCGTGGCATTGGAGGAGCAGTCCTGAAGATGGGACAGGAGCTCCCTGGTGCTCCCAACCGCTCAGCTCCCCTCCCCATCTCCCCCACAGGTCGGCTGGTTTCCCTCGACATACGTGGAAGAGGAGGGGGTGCAATGATGCTGGGGCTGCCCACTGGAAAGTCATCGAGCACCCATCGCGAGCCACCGCACCCCGCACACGGCTGCCCCGGAGCACCGCACCGTGCCGCCCGCCAGCACCGCCGGGAGCATCGCCGCTCTCCCCAGACTCTTTAGCAATCCGTTCCTCTGTACAGCGTGTGTGTGTGCGTCGGGGTGCCGCCGGCCTCGGCCCTGTTCCGTCTGTAGAAGATTCGTGGTCCGTCGGATAACAGTCGCATCGCGGCTGGTTCTGGGGAGAGCCGCGCTCCCCTGCATGGACAGAGCTGAAGGACTCTGCGCGGTGCCCCCTCCCTTCCCCAGGGTGGTGGCCAAACCTATTTTCCTAAAAGTGTTTGAAAATGGTGAAGCTGAAGCCTGGGCTGTGCCCGGGGTGCAGAGGTGAGCGTGGGGCTCGGGGTGGGGCAGCGATGCATCACATCAGGATGCGGCCCAGGAACGGAGCGGGGCTGCCCAGCTCGGAGCAGGAGCAGCTGCTGCTTATCTCCAGGTGCCAGCTGGGAGCTGGGGGCACGGTCGGACCATGGACATGGGCTGGAAATGGACCTCTGGGAGGGAAAAGAGCCCCATGGGCACCCCGAGCCTCTGTCCTCACATCCCCTTCAGCCCTGCTGCTTTGCTGAGGGTGAGCGGGGCAGCCTGGGACACTGGCTGCTCCTGTGGGTGCAGCAGATGGGCCTGGCCGTGTGTGGGTGCCCGAGGCCACCAGGCACCCACGGAGGAGCGGGTGGAAGCATGGGTCTGGTCCTGCTGCAAGCAGGAGCACCCCAGCGAGGTCAGTTTTAGTGCAGCCATAGAGTCCCACCTCGTGAGCTCAGTGGGGCGAACCCGCATGAGTAAGGGCTACGGGATCAAGTCCTCATTTCTCTCAATAAGTCGTGAAAGCATCTCTTCTTCTCCAGCTGTGTGCACTTTTGGGGGCCACGAGCATTGCCCCCTCTCGTCGTCCCACAGGCTGTTACGCTGCTGCTGTCACGGGAAGGTCCGTCTGTCTGTCTGTGCATTGCCACTTTGTCCTGAGTTCCACCCATCCGAGTCTGTTCTTCCCCAGCTGCAGCCCCGCGGTGTTGGGCAGAGCTGCTGGGGGGAGAGCCGGGCTGGCAGCTTCTGCTGGGCACTGTCTTTGCCATCCAGCTCCAGGATTTCCTTCCGAAGTGCTCTGTTCTGAACAAATGTGTGTGTGTGTGTGTGCGGCGAGGAACGGCTTTCCTCTCTCTGAGACTCCCACCTCTGTGCATAAGGGGCATTCGGAGCTGCAGCTTCCATGCCCAGAGCTGTCCCCTGCCACTGCTGTGCTCCCACGATGGGCACTGTGCTGGGGGATGGCAGCACCGTGTGGGGCTCCTGAATAGAGCCAGGAACATGGCAAAGGGTCACTGGGGAATGGGGGGGGGTTCCTAGGGGCTGGGGTGGGCATTGAGGTGCAGGGTGATGGGGCACAGAGCAGGGCTCAGGGCTTCACCGTGGTACTGTTTGGTGCTAACCTCCTGCAGGCCAGCTCGTTGAGGCACAGCTGGAGACACGTCCANGGCCTGGCCGTGTGTGGGTGCCCGAGGCCACCAGGCACCCACGGAGGAGCGGGTGGAAGCATGGGTCTGGTCCTGCTGCAAGCAGGAGCACCCCAGCGAGGTCAGTTTTAGTGCAGCCATAGAGTCCCACCTCGTGAGCTCAGTGGGGCGAACCCGCATGAGTAAGGGCTACGGGATCAAGTCCTCATTTCTCTCAATAAGTCGTGAAAGCATCTCTTCTTCTCCAGCTGTGTGCACTTTTGGGGGCCACGAGCATTGCCCCCTCTCGTCGTCCCACAGGCTGTTACGCTGCTGCTGTCACGGGAAGGTCCGTCTGTCTGTCTGTGCATTGCCACTTTGTCCTGAGTTCCACCCATCCGAGTCTGTTCTTCCCCAGCTGCAGCCCTGCGGTGTTGGGCAGAGCTGCTGGGGGGAGAGCCGGGCTGGCAGCTTCTGCTGGGCACTGTCTTTGCCATCCAGCTCCAGGATTTCCTTCCGAAGTGCTCTGTTCTGAACAAATGTGTGTGTGTGTGTGTGCGGCGAGGAACGGCTTTCCTCTCTCTGAGACTCCCACCTCTGTGCATAAGGGGCAT
This sequence comes from Penelope pileata, assembly GCA_013396635.1. Taxonomy (NCBI): domain Eukaryota; kingdom Metazoa; phylum Chordata; class Aves; order Galliformes; family Cracidae; genus Penelope; species Penelope pileata. Next base: position 412,897 of record WBMW01004229.1, read on the forward strand.
TCGGAGCTGCAGCTTCCATGCCCAGAGCTGTCCCCTGCCACTGCTGTGCTCCCACGATGGGCACTGTGCTGGGGGATGGCAGCACCGTGTGGGGCTCCTGAATAGAGCCAGGAACATGGCAAAGGGTCACTGGGGAATGGGGGGGGGTTCCTAGGGGCTGGGGTGGGCCTTGATGGGAACGGCNAGGGGCTGGGGTGGGCATTGATGTGCAGGGTGATGGGGCACAGAGCAGGGCTCAGGGCTTCACCGTGGTACTGTTTGGTGCTAACCTCCTGCAGGCCAGCTCGTTGATGCACAGCTGGAGACACGTCCAAGGGTCCTGTTTGCAAAAGGAGCTGAACAGTTTGTGCTCTGCAAGGGAAAAATTGGGGGTGCAGCAAGTGAGGAGCAGGCAATGCTCCTGGGTGCAGGGCCATGCTCCAATTTCTGTAATTTCTGGTGTAGCTGAGGGCATATTTAAGGTGGATGAGATACACACACACACACACACCGGAGAAAAACTAATGGCTGATGTTCTGCCTCAGAGACTTTTAAAGCCTTATGTGACCCTCCTGGATTCCCTGTGCCCATGGTGGGCACATCCCCTGCAGAAGTTTGCGTTGCATCCCCTGCAGAAGGGCCCATTGCATCCCTGCTGCAGGGACCCCGGTGCCACCACTCCCCCAGCAGAGCCCCAGCCCCCCAAAGTCTCCCTCTTGTGTTTACTGTTGTAAGAAACTTGTTAAAAAGATTGTTTTCGTTTGTAAGTAATTATTCAGCCGTTTGCCACAATATATATCTGTGAATAAGAAGGGAAATGTTTTTTTATGACGGTGAGAAAATTGTATATATATTTTAGTTCATTGCAGAACATTCAAAATTGCAATGGGATACGTTGGAAAATAATATGTAAATTCCCTGGGTTCTTCCTTTGCACTGCACTAACGGGGGTAGAACGGGCTTGGGTGGAGGGAGTTTAAAGATAAAACTGTTTATGGAATAGTTTATAGCTGGCAATTTGGAATTCATTTGGAGTAGCTTGTAATGCTGGAATAGAACCTTTAGCTGCTACTTAGGAACCCTTTTGCATGTGGTTTTTCCAGACCTTTTTAAGTTACAATACATCAAATTCCACAATGAAAAAAATAAAGTGTAATTTTGCTGATAGCTCCTTTTTTTTTTTTTTTTTCCTTTTTTGATTTTGCAGCCATGGCTCTTACTGCCAATACACCCATGCAGGAGGGCTGGGTCTCATGTTGGGCTTCTCGGCACCGCAGCCCTTTTGGGTCCGTGGTGATGCAGTGCTCCTAGGGATGGATCCCTTGGGATGCTCAGCACTCGTGCCCCATCCAAAGCCCATTGGAACCCTCCGGTAGTGTCACCCAGCAGCTGTTCCTTGAGCAGTTGTCCCAGATTTCCTGGGGCTTTCCTCTCCCCATAGGGGTGGCTGAGACAGCGTGTGATTTTTCACAGTGTCCGTCCATTCCTTTGTATCATATTCCAAAATGCAGGGGCATTTTTCGGAGCAATTAAACAAAAAAAGAATCCCATAGTTGTTTACGAACTGCCTGAGGCATTTTTGGAGGAAATGTTTCACTCCAGAGATTGCCTTATGAGCTGCCGTATGGTTTA
>WBMW01004229.1:414561-473796 GCA_013396635.1 Penelope pileata
TTTGCTCTCAGACCCCCAGTGCTTTCTTCTGTTCGCTTTGGCTGTCCCAGGGTCAGCTAGAAGCTGGCTGGATGCACAGAGGTGTTTCATGTGCAGGTGGGCCCCTCTGGCTGCAGTTTGGGAGGATGCTGCTCAGCCAGCATCCCTCCTACCTCCCCTTGGCTGAGCTGATGGCCCCTGCCTGGCACAAGCCCTTTCCCTGTCGTTGCCCTTCACTCCCAGGGATGCTCTCCAGCACACACCTTGTATGAAATTTTTCCTTCCTGAGCACTGTTCCGACAGCATTGGGCATCGGCTTGGCAAACACCCCCAGCTCAGTATGGGAGCCTGGAGCTGATGGCTGCAGAGCAGGTGAGTGCAGCACCCTGCCAGCTCCTGGGCACAGCCCTGGCTGCCTCCTTGGTGACAATGAGCCCTGCAGAGCAGAGATGGCAGCACTGCAGCCGTGTCCAGGTGGGTGCATGGTAGCTCCACGTGGCCCCATCTGTCTCCCTGGGGTGTGCATGGATGTGAGGGCTGTGACACCTTGGGATGAATGGGGGCATTTATTCGCTGTAACCGGACCGGGAGCAGCCTTCCTGGGGCATTGACAGGACCATAAATCCCCAGCCATGGCAGGCAGCTGGCTCCAGCCCTGCACAGCCGCCATCTGCTCACACCCTAGGAGGGGGCATTTTGTCCCGGACACAAGTTTTATTTTACCATTTAATTTTTTTTTGCAGCGATTGCAGCTGCTGCCATAATCTTCCGCTGTTAGCTGGGCTCCCAGGGTGCTGCACTGCTCTGAGCAAACACAGCACTGGGACTGCCTGCACTTGCTGGCTGCCCTCTGCAAACCGCTCTGTGCCCAGAGCCCAGCTCTGCTGCCCAGCTCCGTGCACGCCCCAGCAGCCGGCAGCCTGTGGCCGGCCAGCACGCAGCCACCTCCCTCTGCCATCCCACTGTCGGTGGACACCTTGGGTGGCCCTGTGAAACCACACACAGCAGCAATCTGGGACCTCAGGGCAATGGTCCTAACAGCTTTGCAAACTGAGTTGGGAAACTGAGGCAGGGGCGAGCTCCAAAAAGCTCCAGGTAGTGCTGGATCCGGGCTGCTCTCCACTCAGAGTCGTGCAGTGGCGGTGCTTTCCCAGGGTCAAACTCAGATTGCAGCTCAGGGCAGACTGAGCTGGGCTCTGTGCAGGCAGGGGCACTTGCTCACAGCCCCGCACGCGCTGTGATCAGCTGCAGCTCTGCAGCACGCTCGGATGGTTCATTTGTGCTTCAGCCATCGTGTTTGATGCGACCTGGAAAACGCCAGCTGGCACGTTCAGCCCAACGTGCCCCTTTATTTTATCATTAATCCAAGGGGAAAGGCTGAAGTGGTTTATGTCCCCTTTCCATTATGCTGCCCGTCAGATCAATGCACCTCCCTCGTTCCAGCTCTGCAGCTCCATGGGTCCCTGATGCTCCAAGGTACTGAAGCCACAACCATGTGCTGTTCAGGACCAGGTCTAACCCAAAGGTCGTGTTTGTAATTAGCACACGCTGCTGAAATGATCCCAGACAGCAGCACCCCCCAGCAGCAGTTCTGACTTGTTTGCATCCCCTTTCGTTAAGTGCTGTATTGCACTGGGGGAATTTGGGCACTCTCTTTGAAACAAACTGGCTTTGTCGTTTAGAAAAAGGAGAGAACTTCTGCCTGAGATGGACTGATCCCAAACACCCGAACCCTCTGCTGCTATTCAGACTCTGCCTGAATTGGGAAGATTTGGATGCAGGTTCCATCCCACATCCAGCACAGAAATGGGGCTCCGTTGGGCTGAACACCCAAAGCCCTACACCACAGCCCCAGAGGCAGAATCCAGCCCTTCAGAGCTGCCCCGACGGGCCCTAATTTCAGGGGAGAGTCCTGTGCAGGAGGAGGAGCAATAAACCTTCGTACCGAGAGAGCTACATTAAACATTAATCTTCCAGCCCCTCTGAATTAAATTTTTTTGGCATTCATGCCTTTGCTTTGGGCTCTTGGGTCTGGCTTAGGAATGCTGTAAATCTGTTTTAATTCTGCTCTTAACATTTAACCACTGGGAACTGGGGCGGGAGGGTCAGATGTTCCCTCGCTCGCTGTTTGCTTGCTGGCAGCCCCTCCTGGCCCCAGCCGTGTGCGCTCTGCCGGGCGCTGATCTGGGAAGAAAAGTCGGAATTTCCTTCCGTTCTGAGTCCCTCCACTCTCCCTGACTTCTTCTTCTTCATCGACAGAGCGACAAAAAGGGGTAAGAGCTCGTGCGGGGCTGGGGAAGCTGCATTCAGCCCTGCTGGCTGTTGGCACTGGTTAATGGTTTTGCAGCAGGGGCAGAGGACAGCGGTGCAGAAGAGGAGGAGGAGGAGGAGGAGAGCACTGGAGGAAGGCAGGGGGCCCGTGGCCATTGTGGGCGTCACCGGTGAGTGGGTCCAGGCACTTCCCAGCTTTGTAGGGTGGCAGCGAGAGGGGTCCATAGGACTGAGCTGTGCCCCAGCAGAGCCCTCCGCATGCTGCTCCGAACCGCACGCCCCAAGCACGGCCCCGATCCCTGGTATGGGGCTGGAGGACTGGGGCTGGAGGACTTTATCCGTCCCGTCCCCCCCTGCAGCCGTAGTGCTGCTCTCTGTTGATATGGAGCAAACTGTGCGCCTTTGTTGTGGCTCCTGCAGGCATGGAAAAAAAAAAAAAAAGGGGGGGGGGGGNAAAAAAAAAAAAAAAGGGGGGGGGGTGGTTTCTGTGAGCTGGCAGTGAGCCCAGGAGCTGCTCTGTGCATTTCCAAGCTCCTGTTGTGAGCTGGGCCCCTCAAGGGGTGTTTGGGGAGCTCTCTTTGGACACAGTTCCCTGCTGGGCAGGGGTCCATGGAGCCGGGCTTGAGGCCGTGCACACCTCCAGTGCTGCTCAGGCCATTGCATGGCACGGAGATGCCACCACCACCCCGATGGTGACCAGCCATCGGGGCTCCCCTGCCCACACTGGTGAGAAATTTGGGATCTCTGCAGGTCGACATGTCCTACATGAGCTGTGCCCTGCGGGCAGCCACCCCCCGCCTGCTGCCAGCCCCCTGGAGAACCCCCCGACTCTACAGCAGCACAACGGGACCCACGGCCAAGAAGAGCGTCCCCTACCAGAAAACGCTGAAGGATGAAGGCAGCAGGAGCACGGGGCCCAGCCGGCCCCTCCCAGCCTCAGCCGAGGTGGTGGTGATCGGGGGGGGCAGCCTGGGCTGTCAGACCACCTACCACCTGGCCAAGCTGGGAGTCACCAACGTTGTCCTCCTGGAGAGGGACCGCCTGACAGCGGGCACCACGTGGCACACGGCCGGTGAGCGCGGGGATGGAGCCCAGCCGTGGGCTCAGGGTGGGACAGGGTCTGGGCTGGTGGTGGGCTTTAATCAGGGAGAATTTCAGGGGGTCGGGTCTCTTTTTCCATTTGGTGTAATTTTTCTGTTAACTAAACATACCCCAATTTTTTCTTCTTCTTTTTTAGTATGACAAGAGAATAACTAAACACTTTATTTATATAATTCATTATTATTGTTGTTTTTATTATGGACCTACGTTGTGCCAGAAGAGGGTCAGATTGAATATTAGGAAAAATTTATTCTCCAAAAGAGTGGAGATGCACTGGCACAGGCTGAGTGGGGAGGTGATGGAGTCACCATCCCTCGAGGTGTTCAAGATCCATGGAGATGTGGCACTGGGGGACGTGGCTCGGTGGTACGGTGGGGATGGGCTGGTGGTTGGACTTGGTGATCTTGGAGGTCTTTTCCAACCGTAATGATTTTGTGATTCTAGAATTATTATTATTATTGCTATTATAATAATAATATGCCAATTCTCTTTGGCAGGAAGGGAGGAACTACAAGAATTTAACTCAATCAGCATTTTGGGGATTTGTGTCTTTTGGGGTAGTCCCCACCAGACATCCTGCTAGGTGGAGAATTTTAGGGGTTCTGCTGGTCTGTTTGGCGCAACATTTCATTAAGAAAACATACCCCATTTTTTTCTTTCTCTATTTTTTTTCTTTTTTCTTTTTTAATATGACTAGAGAATATCTAAATAGTTTATTTCCACACTATTGCTATTACTATTGCTATTATTACTATCATTATTTCTATTCTTACTATTATTATTGCTATTATTACTATCACCATCCTTATTTTATTATTATCATTTTATTATTTGTACACCAATTTTCTCTGGCAAGGAGGGAGGGACCTAGAAGAGTCAAATTCCATACGCGTTTCTGAGTTTTGTGTCTTTTGGGGGCAACCCTCCCAAGAAACCCCCTTTCTCCATTCCTCGAACACCCGAGGAAAACCATCACCCATGATTTGTAGCTCTCCAAAGCCACCACGAGATGGAGGCAGAGCCCCAGCAGGGTGACCCAATGCCACGAGTGGGACTGGGGTGCCAGGAGGCCCGCAGAGCCCCGGTCCCGCTGTCACACTCTGTCCACCCCAGGTCTGCTGTGGCAGCTCCGTCCCAGCGACGTCGAGGTGGAGCTGCTGATACACACACGGGACGTGTTGAGCCGCCAGCTGCCGGAAGAGACGGGGCTGCACACGGGCTGGGTGCAGAATGGAGGGCTCTTCATCGCCTCCAACAAGCAGCGCCTCGATGAGTACAAGCGGCTCATGTCGGTAGGGAGCTGCCCTCGGCGTCACTCTGGGATGTGGTGTTGGTCTGCTGGGGGGCGAGTGACCTCCTGTTTTCCACAGTGTTGTTGGAATGAGGCAAAATGAAGTCCAACTGTCATTTTGTTGCCTTTTTTGGGCATCATTTTCCCAATTGCAGGGTGGCTTGTGGGGGAACATGGGGCCATATTCCCCTGCAGATCATCGCAGCCACCTCTGGATGCAGCGCTGGCCCTGGGGCAGCAGCACCCCTGGGCCATGCAAGGGATCAGGGAGCAAAACACATCCTGGGGTCTCCTCCTCCAGCATGGGATGAGCCAACGGTCTAACCCCTGGTGTTCTTATTCCCTGGCAGCTGGGGAAGGTGTACGGCGTGGAGTCCCACGTCCTGTCCCCGGCACAGACCAAGGAGCTGTACCCACTGATGAATGTGGACGACCTGTACGGCACGCTGTACGTCCCCAAGGATGGCACCATTGACCCCGCCGGCACCTGCTCAGCCCTCGCCAGAGCAGCAACAGCCAGAGGCGCTACGGTAATTCCTAATTAGTAATTCCCAATTAATGCCTGTTGACCCTGGGAGGAGTTATCATCCTTCACCTTCCCCAGCTCCTTTGCCAGGAAGCAGAGCTGCTCGCACAGTGCAGGGTCTTTGCCCTGAAGGGTGCTGTCCCACCGGGCTTTGGTGGCTCTTTGGGTCACAATGACAAAGGTTGAATATTAGGAAAAAGTTCTCCAAGAGAGTGGTGATGCACTGGGACAGGCTGCCCAGGGAGGTGGTGGAGGCAGCACCTGGAGGTGTTCAAGAAATATGGAGGTGTGGTATTTAGGGACATGGTTTAGTGGGCAATATTGGTCATGGGTGGTTGGTTGGACTGATGATCTTAGAGGTCTTTTCCAACCTTCATGATACTATGAAAGCTGGCAGGGACAGTGAGGCCCAGGGAAAATATACGATGAAGAAAAGACCTTTAGGAGCAAAATGAGACAGAGCCCAAGACGGGTTCCCTGGTTTAGGGCCGGGTAACACAACCCACTCCTCCAGGCAGGAATTACCAGCACGTGGCTTAGCTCATGCACGAGGCATGTAAATAACAAATGTCCTCTGCAGCTGTGGGTGCACAGAGGTGTGGCTGAAGCCTGGAATTGAGAGTAGTGTTACTTTCAGCACTAACAGGAGTCACTGTTCGGGATGAGCAGTGCCAGAACCCTGCTCAGCTCCACCTTTCCCAGCACCAGGGGCTGGATTTGGGGCCAGCTGGGTGATCTCAGCATCACTCTGCTTCTCTTTGTCCCTCTCAGATCATAGAGAACTGCCCCGTCACTGGCATCCAGGTCAAAACGGATGATTTTGGGGTGAAGAGGGTGCACGCAGTGGAGACGGCCCATGGGACCATCCAGACTCCATGCGTGGTCAACTGTGCAGGTATGGGCAACACCGGCTCTGCTTTGCACCGTGTGAGCCAGGGGTGCTCCAAGCCCATGTCTCATACCCGAAGTGCTCTGTGTCCCCCCCCAATTTGCTTTGTGTCCCCACAGGGGTGTGGGCACGTGCCCTGGGCCGCCTGGTGGGTGTGCACGTGCCGCTGGTGGCCATGCGTCACGCCTATGTGGTGACCGAGCGCATCGAGGGCATCCAGGTGGGTCCAGCACCGCTCCTCCATGTGCCCCATTGACATCCCCCCCCAACACCTGCAGGATCCCCCTCCAACCCGTGCTGCAGGACCAGGCTCTGCAGGCACACAGGGATGCGCACACCCCACAGCTCTTCCTGGAAGCATGCACAGCTGACTGTCTTATTAGAGTCATATTTAATATTTAACGATGTTACGACTAGCAGGATAATTTTTCTTTTTCTTTTTTTCTCTCAGTCAAATTATTGTAGGGTCTCTGACGTGTTTGGTGTCTGAAAGCAGCACTCATAAAGATGCCAAACAGTTTCTGAGCAAGCCCCAGCCCCTGCCAGGCAGAGCTGCAGCTCTCCAGGCATTTCTAACTCACTCCGAGAAATCTGTTCTGCCTTCTGGCTATGGAGAACTGCTCAGGAGTCGAAGCAGACTTCATTCACTCAGGTGCCAGGGCTTGCAGAGTAACACTTTAATTAGTTTCCATCCCACTGACACAGTCTGCATCTGAGCTTTCAGTCCCTGATGCCTCATTTCCAAAAGTGCCACTGGCAGTGACTGCTGCTCCATCCCCATGACCCCACCGCGCTGTGCAAACACAGCGAGGAAGAGGCTCGTGGCAGAGGCTGCAGCCTGCGAGCCCCAGTGCATGTCCTGCTCAGTCCACCTCATCTCATTTGTCAGCACGAAATGCAGTCGGCCCTACAACAATACCTTGGTGCTATCTGAATGTTCACCCAGCATTATTATTATTATGCATGGGAGCAAATCCCTCGTTCTCTGCGTGCTGCTGCACTCAGATTTTCTCCCGTGGATGCAGGTGGGAGATGAGCAATGCTTCCCAAGCTGGGATCAGACCATGGATCTGTGGCTCAGAGCAGGATCTGGGGGCAAGCATCCAGATTTGGGACTCCATGCGTCTCTGCCCTGTTAGGTTGGGAGTGCAGGGGATGGTGAAGCCCAGATGTGGTCCAGCTGCACGCGCATCCCATCCAGATTTCCCTATGGGGATGGGGCCATGGGCATGGTGGGGGCATTGGGACTGGGGCTCCTGCAGCTCTCAGCCCCCACTCACCCTGGTACCCTCCCTGCAGAACACGCCGAACATTCGCGATCACGATGCCTCGGTGTATCTCCGTCTCCAAGGCGATGCCCTTTCCGTGGGCGGCTATGAGTCAAACCCCATCTTCTGGGAGGAGGTGAGCGATGCCAGGAGGCTCTCGGGGAAGTGAGGAGGGTTTGCAGGGAACCTCTACACCAATAGGGTGGGTGCAGGAGTGAGCTCCTTGTGCCCCTGTACACCCCGGCCAGTGGGTAACAACCTCGGGCTGATGGGGAGAGCCCCAGAGAGCATCTCCCCTCTGGGTCTGCCCTCGGTGGAGCTGTGGGGAGCACAGGGAGGTGAGGAAGCCAAGTGGGGCTCAGAGCATTATGAGGCCACCGTGCTATCCTGCCTTGCCACTCAGTCCCTGTATCTTCATTCAGGCTCTGTCCCAGCCCTTTGGCAGCATTTTTCAGTGCCTCCATCCTGGGGAAGAGGGGCTCACCTGTCCAGGTGATGCAGTGGGAGGTGGAGATGCCTGTCCCCAAGAGCCTTGGGGACATCACCATGCAGCAGGGGACACACATGGGTATCAGCTGCAGAGCCCTTGGTGGAATCTCTCACTGCTTTGCACCTTTGTGCAGAGCTGTTCATACAATACAGAGAGAGCAGGGTCTGCAAAGCAGCTCTATTTCCTGTGGCCTCAGAAGTTGAGAAGCTCTTACCTCATCCTCTGTTTTGTGTCCTGATTCCTGTTTCCCACCTTCAGGTATCTGACAAATTTGCTTTTGGCCTCTTTGACCTGGACTGGGATGTGTTCATGCAGCACATCCAAGGTGCCATCAACAGAGTGCCCGTGCTGGAGAAAACAGGCATCAAATCCACCGTCTGTGGGCCAGGTAAGGCAGCACCCAGCGGTGGGGAGCACCCTGCTGCTGGCTGCAGGCTGTGGATCCCAGCAGATAGGGCTTGGCAAGCAGGACGGGAGTGTGACCCATGAAGAACAGAGGGCACTGCAGTGGGGTGAGCTGGAAATGCAGGAGCTGACGCAGCTCTGCAGATCCCTGCGTGCTGGCACTGCCCTGCATCTCATTCCTGCTCCAGCTCGTGCACGTGTCCCATTTGTCCCTTGCTTGCACCACGCCGTGGGACACTGGGGTTGTGAGGGCACCCGCTGGAGGCAGAGCTGGTGGTGCCCTGCTCCTGCTGCAGGGCTGCTGGGGACAGCTGGGGCTGCCACCCCCCTGGGACACACAGAGAAACTGTGCATGCTGGGGCTGCAGTGGTGTCACCTTCCTGGGGGTGGCAGCCCAGGCTCAGCGCTGCCACGGGAAGCACTGGGAGCTCTGTGGTGCATCCAGGAGGGCAAACAAAGGTCCACAGCAAAGTGGGGGCAAAGCAGCTGATGCTGGGGCTGCTGGGCTGGCGATGAGGGGGTGTGTTTCCTCCAGCATCGGCTGCAATTTGTCTGAGATTTATGTTATTATTTTAACCACGGGGTTCCAGGCTTTTAGGCTGGAGATGTCAGGTTTGCTTCCAGCTCTTGTAGTGGAGTTAAAGGCAATCGCATCGCTCACGCAGCCCAGGCAGCTGGGGGTGACAGCACCATTGAGCCGAGCCCGGCACAGTTGGTTTGGCCTTGAAATCCTCCACACACTAAGAAAAAATTCTTCTCTTTCTGCTGAAGCACTTAGGGGGAAACCCTGGAGGCCCTCAGGGTGCTTCTCTGGTCCCACAGCGGATAAAGCATGGCGTGCACAGGCTGTGGCCCTGGGTGCTGTGGGTTTGATTGAACTGTGGCATAGGGGGAGCTGGTGGCCGCCAGTGGGAAGCTGTCAGCTGATGGATGGATGTCGAGCGTTTGTAATGCAGCAGGGGAGTTTCCAAAGGGTCAGTGCTCCTCCTTTGCTCAATTGAAACGTGCTGCGGGGCTGCTCACAGCAGCTGAGTCAGACAGGACCGAAACAAATAGCAAACGCTTGTTCTTTCCGCTGTGCTGTAAATATTTCAGCACCAGAGCAGCTCTCCCCGTTCAGACGGCAGCCCTGGGCCGAGGGCACTGCCTGCTGCTGAGCACAGCAGTGGTGGGAGCCAAGCTGGGCACCACCAGGATGCAGCCCAGGCCCAGCTCTGTGTCCCCTCGCATTTTGCTCCGTTGTACAAATGCAGGGAGCACAGCACATCCCCATCAGGGTGCTTGGCTCTGCCCTCCCTGCGTGGGGGTTGCACCTGGGACTGCAACTGATGGGAGCAGGAGCTTGGGGCAACATCGATGGCAATCCCATGGCTGCACTGAGTAGCTTAAATTCATGAAATTTCCCAGCAAAAACTGTTAAAGCTGAAAGAAAAATAGAAAGAGTAATGACCCAACCCTGCTCCCACCAGTGGCAGGAGGAGGATGAGGCAGCATAGGGACGCTGCTCCTCGGATGAGCACTGTGTCCCCAGGCTGCCTGGCCTGGCTGATGCACCCCCTCTGTCCTCCAGAGTCCTTCACAGCCGACCACAAACCGCTCATGGGGGAGGCTCCAGAAGTCCGAGGTTTCTTTCTTGGCTGCGGCTTCAACAGTGCCGGTAAGAGACCGCCCGCATCCCTGCCTGGAGCATCCCTACGGGAGCACCGCAGCCCAGCAGCACCCAGTGCTCGGCCTCACTGGGACCCTCGCCTCTTCCCCAGGGATGATGCTGGGAGGCGGCTGCGGGAAGGAGCTGGCCCACTGGATCGTCCACGGGCGGCCAGAGAAGGACATGTACAGCTACGACATCAGGCAAGGCTGCGGCTGCGCTGGCACCTGGTGGGGCCTGGGCTGGGTTTCGAGGCAGAGCTGGGTGCTGGCATCAGGACCAGGTCCAGGCAGTGTCTGTGCCACAGCCGCTGGCCCCCGAGGAGCTGGAATCAATTAGACCCCATGGGTTTAATGAATTTACACGTGCAATTTATCTCATTTGCCTCACCCTGCTTCTACGCAAACAACTTCCATCAGACGCGAGGAGATTGCAATGATGAGAGAGGACGGGGTAATTGTATTTGGGCTGTGTTGTTGTTCAGTTAGTGCTGTGCCTGATCCTCTAAGTTAGTAATTGGGGGGGATGATTTCAATTGGAGGAAGATTAGCTTTCCCTCTCTGCAGCACAACACGGGCCGGGAGGTTTTGGCTGTGCAGATGTTGGCTCTGTAATTGCTTTTGACTTGCTCGATTGGGTTTGATTGGGTTTGGGCTCTCCTATAGGGCTGCTGGTGACAGCAACAAGCTTGTCAGGGACAGCTGTTAAAATCACATTGCTTTGATGGAAATGGTGGTAAACAGCCGTGGAGTCAGCCTGGGAGGGGAGGGAGGGATCAGGGCTGCTGCAGCAGAAAGAACTGATTTTGCTTTATGCTAACGCATAGAATCGTAGAATGGTTTGAGTTGGAAGGGACCTCTAAAGGCCATCTGGTCCCACTCCCTGCAGTGCACAGGGACACCCACAGCTCCATCAGCTGCTCAGAGCTCCCCACTGACCCTGAGTGTCCCCAGGGATGGGCACTGTGCAGGGCTGCACCACCCTCAGCACAAAGAACTTTCCCTGGTATCCCACTGCATTGGTTTGCAGAGCGGGCAGCAGCCCTGTGTCCCCCCTGTCCCCACCATGGGGATGGGGACCTGCAGCAGGAGCTGCTCTGCCCGCTGCTGTCTCTTTGGGGTGCTCCATCCTTTTGGTGTTGTTCCTTTCCCGGAGTTGTCAAGCCGATGTCAGTCCTGTTTTTGTTTTATTTTTCCGTGATGATTACTGAGCTCCTCTTTAAATAACTCCTTTCCCGCACATTTAAATATTTATCCTCTCAAAATGCTCGCTTGTAAATATTTCATCTGGCAGCTGTTGCTCCTCTCCCTGCTGTCAAAATTGCAGCGTGCTGGTGGCAGGGCTTGGGCCAGCGATGTGCCACGTGTCCCCTGCCATGTGTCCCCTGCCACCTGTCACACGCGGGCAGAAGGGACAGCTGTCCCCAATGAATGCGCCCACAGCTGCTCTGGGGAGCACTGCCCAGGTGTTGGGTAAGAAATGACCTAAAAGTGTGACATGTGGGCAGCACCTGTCCCTGCTTCCCTTTTCCCTGGGAAGCCCTGACCTGGGTGCAAATTTAGCTGAGAATTGAGGGAAAATTTGGTGCCGTGAGGATGGGAGAAAAGGGAGGAGCAGCCCTGAAACCCTCCTGCTGCCTCCTCTGCTCTGCATGCACCAAGTGGGGAAGAAAGCTGAAAATACCATTCTAAAAGGCCCAATGTGTTACATTTTGCTGTGCCTCCTGGCTGCCTTTCTCCAGACCTAGGGGGCTCTGGGCAATGAGGAACCACTGCTGTGCCATGGCTGGGATGGGAGAGGTGACACCAGCCGGGTGTCACCAGGCTCCTCCATGGCACCCCGAGCGTGTGCCCAACTGGTGCCTTCCTTCAAGGAGCATTTCTGTTTGAAAGAGAAAAATTTAAAGTGCTTTGGGTTTTATTTATATTTCAGCCTAGGGAGAGTTGGATGAAAAATGTGAGGAATGTTCACAGCTCTCTCCCTCTCCGGGGCTGCTGTTAGAGCTGGGCTGTGCACAAAGTGCTCTCTGAGGGCGACCCAGTGCTGGATCAGAGCAAAAATTAACCTCAATTCTTCTCATTTTTTTTATTTTTCACCCCAGCAGGACTGTATCCTGCTCTGGTTAATCTGCCTGGACCTGGGCTGGGGGTTGTGCTGGGTGGGCAGAGCCCCAGGGATGAGCATTTTGATGGGCAAGCGTTGCGATTTGGGGTTTCTTTGCTTTCCTACCTATAAAAGGGAGAGGAAATCACAGCTCGATGCCCTGGCAGCTGCAGCCATGGTCTATCTATCTAACACCTGATCACTGGGCCATGCCTGGGGGGTCAGCGTCTGGGTGCTCACTGCTTCTCTCCCCACCCTTCAGGAGGTTCCACCGCTCCCTCACCGACAACAACCGCTGGATCCGGGAGCGGAGCCACGAGTCCTACGCCAAGAACTACTCCATCGTCTTCCCCCACGACGAGCCGCTGGCAGGGCGCAACATGAGGAAGGACCCCCTGCACGAGGTGGGGGCTGTGCTGCATCCCTGCTCCCACCCATCCGCATGCAAAGCCTCAAAGCTCGTCCCCTGCACGGCACAGGGTGCTGGGGCAGCACTGTTCTCTTTGGGTGTGTGATGGCAGAGACGCCAGGAGTTCCCATAATATTTAATTCAGCACTGGTGAGGGTCGCTGGGAAAGAGAAAAGTGAAGAGCAGGGTTCCAAGCCCCTCAAAACCCTCCCAATGTCCATCAGGGAGCTGCTTTTCCTGAGCCCTTTCCACTGACTGCGAATTCACATCTCAGCATCCTTCTTCCAACGGAGAACAGAGGCTCAAGCAGTAAAACAGACATTCCTCCCCACCGGCCCCCGATGTTTGGTTGACAGCTCTGTTGTTTTCTGTCACCGAGGATGCAATTTATTTTTTAATAGCGTGTCTAATAAGCGATGCCCATTTGACTGACAGCCTGGTATTTATGCATGCAGCTCCAGAACATGTGCTGTGTTTTATAAATAGGCACTGAATCACTTCTGAAATATTCAACAAAATCTATTCTTTTCCGAACGGAGGCACCAAACAAAAATATCTTAATGGATCCCTAATTAATCGTGCACGGAGAGATTTTCCTGAGAGCACAGAGGAGGAGCGAGGAGGTTGCTGTATGAAGCTGGGATGCTCTTTGCATAACGACTCCTGAAAGCATTGGGGAGAATTGTGCGCTCTGGATTTAGCAGCCCTAAAGCAGTGATGTGCAGTGCACATTTGGGTGCGGGTTTCTGGCTCTGCTGTAGGGTGAACACAGACATAACCCGGTCTATAGGGCACTGGGAGGTTCTGCTGCTTTGAAAGAGAACTGTTTTGGGCTGCTGCAGACCCTTCTTTCTGCTCGGCTGATGGCCGAAGCCAAAGGGTCATGAGCTGGGTGTTGAGCATGTGTTGGATGCGGCTGAAGGAGGGTTAAGGGAAAAGGGCTGCTTTTAACCTTTCTTCCCTATTTCTCTGGCTTTGTCCTGAGCAGGAGCTGCTCCAGCAGGGCTGTGTGTTCCAGGAGAGGCACGGCTGGGAGCGGCCAGGCTGGTTCAGCCCTGCGGGGGCTGCTCCGGTAAGCACGGAGTGTGCAGGGCGCACCGTGTCCCAAAAACAGACATCACCCCAAAACGGGTCCGAAAAACCGTGCATTAATTCACCATAACAGCAGGAAGAGGGAGCTCTCTCTGTGTGTCTGCCTTTCCCTCTGCATGAAATGTCCCCAGAGGGATGGCACCAGGGGATGGAGGGGAGCAGGGCGATGGGAAGGGGCACACAGCTGGGAACCCATCACCACGGCCATGTCCCGTGTGGACCCAGCGTGGTGTGGACACAATGGGGAGCAGCCCCTTGGTTTGGGGTCATTCCCTGTTTTTCCCCATCCTCCTGCTTCTCCCCCAGGTCCTGGATTATGACTACTACGGTGCGTACAGCCAGGAGCGTCACAGGGACTATGCCTACAACCGGCTGCTGGCGGATGAGTACACCTTCGACTTCCCTCCCCATCACCACATCGTGAGTGCAACGGGGTGGGCACACCTGGAGCCAGGGGTGTTGGAGGCTGGGCAGAGCTGGAGTGGCTCAGAGGGATGGAAAACAACAGTTTTGCCCGAAGCTGGGGGAAACGCTCCCAAAAAAATAGAGTGAAATGCATGGCCTGGGTTTGGAAAGCTCAGCAGAGAGGCCATGTGGATTTTGTTGCTGCTTTCCCAAAGGGAAGAGATGAAACTCTTTTATCGTTTGATAAAACTAACTGTTATTATTGATAACTCTGTGTTACCGACATAAAGAATGGGACTGGGCACACAGGGGAACCTGCCAGCCTTGCTACATTTAGCACTTGATTTTTCCTGAATGCTTTGAAGCCCTGCAGTGAGCTTTAGAGGCAGAAGGCGTGTGTGCAGGTGTTGTTTCCCATTACATAAATGGCTGTAACATCTCTCCCATTGCAGAGCCTCAGCTTCAGCCGCGTGTTTGCTTTAATTTTAGATCAAGAACGAATGCCTAACGTGCAGGAATGCCCTGGCTCTCTTCGACATGTCTTATTTTGGGAAGTTCTACCTGGTTGGACCCGAAGCGACCAAAGCAGCGAACTGGCTGTTCAGCGCCGACGTGAGCAAAGCCCCAGGTACCCACAGCACCTGGGGATGGCATCCTGAGCAAAACTCACACCAGGGACCCACAGGGGCTTTGGCTTCAAATTCTGCTTTTGCAGAGGATGTGGGAGGGGTGGAAGGGTCCCTGCTCTCCCAGTCCTCGTTGGAGGGTGGGTTCTGCTCTAATTTGTATTGGGTTGATGTGCTCTGAGCCAAGAAATGATACAATCCTAAGGGGAAAAAGCCTTGGGTTTAGGTGATGGAGTCTTTGGTTGGGGCATGGTGCACCCAGGCAATGGTAGCAAACGGTTTACTTAAGAATTAGGATGAATGTTGATGTTCCCCATGCTGGGGAGGGCTGGTGGGCAGTGGGGCCGTGTCCTCTCCCGCAGGCAGCACCGTGTACACCTGCATGCTGAACAAGCGCGGCGGCGTGGAGAGCGACCTGACCGTCAGCAGGATCAGCCCCGGCGAGCCTGGCTCCCCCCTGGCCCCCGCGTTCCAAGGTAAAGGTGCTGGGGACAGGGATTCTGCAGCCAGCGTGGGGCTGAGGGATTCATCGATCCCAAGAATAAGCTAAACTGCAGTGAAATTGCTGAGCATCATGCAGCACAGATCAGAGGATTTATGCCTCCGACCCACCCCGTGCCCACCAGCCAGGCACGGGGCTGCAGCCCCAGGGATGCTCCCAGTGCTGGGATGGGTGGTGGTGATGGGATCAGTACAAGGCCCGGCTGCAGCTCCTCCATCCTCACTGCTGGGGACCATGCCTGGCCGCAGGCACAGGGCTGATTGCATTTACCTAATGGCAGCCACCTGTTTTTTTCCACCTCCACCCCTCGCTGCCCATAAACCAATTATCCCCTTTGTGCCGGGGGCCTGTGCTGCTCATCGGTGTTATTGGGTTTCTCCAGCCCCGATGGCTGCTCTGACCTCTCCCAAAGCCCTTATCAGCTGCCATAAAGGGGAATTGAAAGGAAGCAGAGCAGTCAGCCCGGGGGCAGCAATGGCATTAGGGAGCAGCAGGGGAGGAAGGCACTGAGCCGAGCTCCAGCAGTACTGGCAGCACCATGTGGGGTGAGCAATTCCCTCCCCATGCCATCCTGCATCCCTTTATCCCCAGTGCTCATAGGGCAGAAGGGCGATGGGGAGTAGATGTTGGAGCTGCAGGGATTGATGGGTGATGGAGGAGTTTCATGGCAGTCTATTTCTCCAATTACAGGAGGTGGCTGCACTTGTTATCGTTATGACAGACGATCAGAGAGTCATTTCATAGTGGCAGGAAAGGAAGAGGAAAGATTGATCATGCAATAATCAGTTCCCAAACCCCATCCTTGGGAATTTTTCACCCAGGATTATCAACAAGATGAAATTCCTCCTCCTATTTGCACACGCAGCTCCTTGCCTACCCACCCTATCCCTGAGCCCTAGTGGGGTGGCACTGGTGGGGCTGCAGAGGGGTTGGCTTTCCCTCCTCAGCAGCCCCATATCCCAGCTCACAGGCTCTGGGCACACAGCTCCTATCTCCCATGTGCAGTTCCCTTCTCCCTCCGCACCAAGACAACAATTCTGTATTGGATAAAATATTGTGATTCTTTTCTGTTGGTCTCAATGGACAGAGAGTTGCATGAGAATAAAGCAGCATTGGGCAGAGGGTTTTGCGTGGTCCCACGTCCCAACTTACCTTTTCTTTTGGATTTTAGAGGTCATTTGGTTTTCCCTTTGCTGGCTGAGCCCCATGAGTAAAATCAGCATGAAAGTCCCTCAGCCCAGCATTGCGTAGCCTCCCCTTTCTCAGAGATCCCCCCGGACTGTGCAAGCTGGAGGGACCCCAGGCTGCAGCCCAGCATACAGAGACCAAAACCAGCCCTGAGCTGGGCATCACCCCCAGCCCCGTGCCATTGAGCCTAAAATGCTTCCTGGGGGGGGGTTATCACCTTGCAGGGGACGGCTACTACGTGGCCGTCGGTGGGGCAGTGGCCCAGCACAACTGGTCCCACATCAGCACCGTGCTGCAGGACATGAAGTTCCGCTGCGAACTCATCGACTGCTCGGAGGAGATGGGCATGCTGAGCCTGCAGGGCCCGCTGAGGTGAGCGGGGCCGGGCTGTGGGCAGCCCCGTTCAGGGGTTATCCCACGGGGTTATCTCCCCTTCATGGCAGCTTCCCAGCTTGGGAAACATGTTTTTGCAAACACACCAGCATGAGCCCCACAGCAGCAGGCTGGATGTGCTGCTGGGAGGTAAGGGTTCTTGGAGAAGTGACATTTCTTGCAGCACACATACCTCCTGTGTTCGTCTGGGGGAACCAGCAAGGATGAGAAGGGAAATGATGGCAATTCCCATTGGGAGCAGGGCAGTGAGCTCTGTGCTTTGCTGTCTCCCTGCAGCCGCACCGTGCTCCAAGAAGTGCTCGACGCCGACCTCAGCAACGAGGCCTTCCCCTTCTCCAGCCACCAGCTCGTGAAGGCTGCGGGATGCACGGTACGATGGGGCTGGCACCGGGGATGTCTGAGCTTGTCGGGCATCATTGTTGGGGAACGGGCTTGCTCCCCGTTTCTGCAATGGACAGCCAGGGTTTGTTGGTTTTTCCATTGGAAAAGACCCAAAACCACAGTGGGAGACAAGGTTTTCCTCTCTGCTCTCTCTGTGGACCTTGGGGCAGGGCTGGGGCTGCCCGTGCTGTGTGGGCATGCTGAGAGGTGTGCAGTGATGCCAGAGGGACACGAGGAGCCTCAGCAGATCAGGGTGAGCACTGGTGACAGAGATTTATCTGACATTCTGCGTCCCTTCCATTCCCCTTTACTTGTAAAAAAAAAAAAAAAAAAAGGGACAATTTAATATGAAATGTGTCACACACTCATTGCAAGAGCTGTGGAGCCGGAGGAGTCGGTGCATTTGATCACGGCGAAGTCTGACAGCCTTAAGCTCCCTGCTCAGGCGTGGATCATCGTGTGTTTGCCAACACTTCGTGCCAGTGGTTATGCAAGGGGAGCGTGGGGACGGCCACGTGCTGAGCCCTTGGGGTGATGGGGGGAGCCCAGCCCAGGGGGGCAATGTGTGTTCAGATATTTATTTTTCCTGAGACCGTTGTTCTGCAAGCAAACAGCGCAGCTGAGAAAATGAATCTCATTTTTCTGCTTGATGATGCGCTCAGTCAATTCAAACAAAGCCCTTGTAACTGAAAATGTTGGTTAAGAATACCCTGTAAGATTTAGGCAGAAATTGGTTACATAAAGCAGAAAGATGATATTGGTTATGTGGTCTCCAAATAGCATTGATTGGCCTAACAGAGACCGTGGCAGAAAAAAAAACAAAAAACGTTCCATTTGTTTATTGACAGTGTTCTTGGAAATAATGCAATTCTTAAACTCACTCAAACTCTTCCTGAAAGTTAAGTCTGGCTTGAGAAAATGTCTACAGAGCACCTCTTGTACCATCAGAAAGCAAGAGAGATTGCTTGGATCTGTTCTTTGCACGTCAGAAGGGAAACACCCTGCCCATGCATCCCACTGCAGCTCCATCAATGCTCCTGCACTGCTCAATGGAGGGCTTAGCTGGAAGCAGGGTGGGTTTGGTGGCCGTGCTGCAGGGGGCAGGGGCATTCCCCTGGTTCTGGGGTTTGCTGTGAGGTTCACAGCTCTGCCTGCGTGGTGGGGCTGCTCCTCCCCACCTGCAGTATGCACCCATACAGGAACACCCAGTCCCAGAAATGAGCATTGCCCAGTCGTCCCCAAGGAAAGGTGATGGTTGAGTGGGGACTTTGTTGTGTGAAGGTGTTGATTCAGCCTGGTTTGCCTTGGTTCCCCATTGCTCGTTACCCCATAACGAAGGTTCTGTGTTGCACTGTGAACACACTCACCCATGTGGGATAGGTGTCGGTGCCACCGCTGGGGTAGGGCTTGGTGCCTCCCAGGGGTGTGTGTGGGGACGGTGACACTGTGGCATCCATGTCCTGGCTGGAGGCCCTCGAGGGACCCCAGTGGCAGCCAGGGGTGCGGCCATAAATCCTGTGCTGGCCACTGGTGGAACACGGAGAGCGATGTGAGGGAAATTGGGTTAAGGCACGCGCGGACACTTTTCATTGGGAATTAAAGTGGCTTTAATTCGAATGCAGCTGGCTGCTGAAGGGATTGCTGCTAAATCAAATTAAGGCTACTTGAATTGCAAGGAAGAGCCTCGCCAGGGCTCAGGGCACTTGAACCAAGGCACAGATCTGCCTCGCTCAGATGAATCCTCCAAACTGTCACCATGCAGGTGCCAAAAACCAGCCCCCAGGGAGGGGACGGTGGCACCGGGGGACCCAAAGGCCAGCCCTGGTTGCAGTGCCACGTGTCACTGCTGGCGAGCTGCAATCCTCCCTTGTAACATCTGTGTGAGCTCTCAGCAGCTCGTCGTAATCTGCTTATCCCCGTGCAAGGTGTATGAACGTCCCCGTCTCCAGGAGTGTCATCGCTTTATGCACGTTTTGCTTCAAGGTTGCAAAAACATAATCCTGTCCTGCGAGGAAGAAGCTGCTAACAGAGATGCTTTGGCTTCTTTTGAGTGTGAATGTTGTGAATTTAAGGGAAAAAAAGAAGCTTTCCTGCTCTCTCAGGCAGAGCCAGCACCTGAGCTGGGACAGTGGGAGAGTCACCGTCCCTGGGGGTGCTCAGGGAACGTGGGGATGTGGCACTTGGGGACATGGTCAGTGGGCACAGGGATGGGCTGGGGTTGAGCTTGGAGATCTGAGAGGGCTTTTCCAACCGTAACGATTCTGTCATTCTGTGACTCATCTGAGCTGAGATGGAGAGGAAAGGCAAGTGAATTTTCAGGCGGTTTCTTGTGAAATTGGTCATATTATTCTGGCACGAAACTAAAGCGAAAGACAAAATGCTCTTGTGGCATGGATCTCAGGGGTGTGAAGTATAGGACTGTAGCTGTTGTTGTTTTTTAGTGTTCTGTAGGGAAAAACAGGCAGCTCTTTTCACACAGTTTTACAGTACTTATGCTACAGAAATGGGATGGGGAGGGCTCCTGGGGACAGGGGTGTGACACCCACCCTGACATCGCCTTCCAGCACCTTTAAATGGGATTGCTGAGGTTTTGTGCATTGACTCAGTAGCTGAGCTGGAGTGAAAGGAGAATTCCTGTGGAGTTAATGACTCTGGAAATTACCGATTGGTTTGGGAATGTATATATAGCGTCTGTCATTGTATTGAACAGCAGCAGAAGGACCCCGTCTGAATGTCACCGCTGGATGCGGGGTAAAGTTCAGGTTTCCATTTTCTAGAATACTTTAAATGCTTTTGAATTGTTGCTCAAAGGCTCAGAAATTGATGCTATTTCGCAGCTCTCTTTGACATGGAACAGAACTGCCTGCTGCCAGGAGGTGCTGCAGAAGCCCTTGGCTCCCCCTTGGCCTCTGTGTGTGTTGTACACGTGCAGCCCCCACCCTTCCCCAGTCCAAACCCATCTCCCAGTGCCCCAAATTTTGCAAACATACATGGTTTATACAACAAATGGCTCGGCCTCATTGCCAGGATGCTCGGTTCCCTGGAGCAGCAGCCTCCTCGGGGCTTGGTGCATTTGGTGCCTGGCGAATTGGGCTGCTGAGAGCAATGCTATGGGGCACTGCCTCTGCTGGGGGATCCTGAGCATCCCCATGGGGTGAGCACGGTGTGGGTGGCTCAGCCCCTCGGTGTCAGCAGGCAGCTGACACATCCCCAAAGTGCCATGCACAGAGCTCGCAGAGGACGGTCCCACTGGGGAGAAGCTTCCCTTGCCCCATAGGTGATGCAACAGATTTCAGGGACATGGGATGCAGCACCCATGGGCTCTCCTTGGGTGCAGCTGGAGCAGCAGAGGGAGACAAAGGCCTGGCTGGCATGGAGCATCGCTGCTGACCGATGGCTGCGGGGCTGCATGCAGCCCTCTGTGCTCCCCTCTGGGTCCCCAGTGCCAGCTGTGAGCAGAGCAGCACCGAGGGAGTCCCTGCTCTGGGCTCACCCAGCTGCTGGCTGTGGCACTGGGGTGCAAAACCCTGACTGCCAGAGAGGAGAAATTCACTTTGTGCACAAGACAGAGCGAAGAAATGCCTTTCACAGAGTTAGGACCTGCACAGCGTTGGAGGGCAACAGCCCCGCTCCATCCTCAGGGATGTGGGGCTCTCTTGCTTTGCAGGTCCGTGCCATCAGGCTGACATTCGTCGGTGAGCTGGGCTGGGAGCTGCATGTGCCCCGGGCTGACTGTGTCAGGGTGTACCGGGCAGTGATGCAGGCGGGCGCCCGGCACGGCATCGCCAATGCCGGCTACAGAGCCATCGACAGCCTCAGCATCGAGAAAGGTTTGCGGCTCTCCTTACTTACAGCAGTAATTGTTGCCTTGCCTCCGACTGGGGCAAATGGGTTTTTCCCAGCTTGGGGTGCTTTGCCCAAGGCCAAGGGGTGCCCCCAGGGGGGTGGTGCCAGCTCTCCTGGTGCTGCTCACCGAGGCAGGGAGAGCCCCTCTTGTTCTCCGCAGGGTACAGGCTTTGGCACACAGACCTGCGCACCGACGACACGCCGCTGGAAGCAGGCTTGGCCTTCACCTGCAAGCTCAAGTCCAGCATTCCCTTCCTGGGACGGGAAGCTGTGGAAGCCCAAAAAGCCACTGGCATCTTCCGTCGCCTCGTCTACTTCACCACAGATGAGTGAGTGCAGAGTCCCAGGGCAGCTCCGTGCTGCTCAGCACCCGACAGCAGTGGGGTGGGACCCGCAGTGCTCCCACCCAGCCCCTGCCCCGTGCTCACACACATCCCCAGGCCTGCTCAGCTGTTTTCTACGCTCTAATTCCATCTCTAATTTAAATCCCACCACGCGTTCCCCGCTAGATGTTTAATGGAAGCTGGAAATGGTGTGATAGCGAGTGGGTTGATCTCATTTCACCCAGAGCAGCAGGAGGGGTGGAAACAGCGCTGGAGGGGCTGTGGCTGGGAAATGGGGAGGCTGTGGGGCTGCATCCCCCATGGTGAAGGAGTGCATGGGGCTGCCCCTCCCACCCCACCCCCTGGTCCTGACCTGGGGCTCTCCTGCTGCCCGCAGGAAGGTGCCGATGTTCGGCCTGGAGGCGATCTGGAGGGATGGCCAGGTGGTCGGCTACGTCCGCCGGGCAGACTTCGGCTTCGCCATCAACAAAACCATCGCCTACGGCTACATCCGTGACCCCGCGGGGGGACCCGTGAGTATGGCAATGCCACATCCCTCCCTGCGCCCTGGGCTGGCAGGGATGCCCATGTTTGAAGCCACATGCACCGGCGCGTTGCTGGCAGATGGGACACGAGACGTGGCACCCCCTGTGCCCCCCTGCACATGATGGCACAGGACATGGGGGGAGCGATGCTGCAGCTCAGCTGCTGCCACATTGTCCCTGCTGGTGACATCCCCGCTGCCACCCCGTGTGGCCCATCACTGCTCTCTCTTAGATGTTAATTGCAACCCAGTATTTAATTGCAGCAGTAAATTAACTTACATTATGGGAGCGACTGCCCAATAGGAGAACAGCAGGCTCTTAATTAACCCTGGGTAGTAAATCAGGTGCCCTCATTAAGCACTGTGCTGTAGGCAGAGACCAGTGAGCTACATGGGGACAGAAGGCTCTGGGTGACATCCTCGGGGACTGCCCCTATGGCAGCACATATGCTTCTGCTTTAATCCTCCAGCTTGCCTTCATGTTTAATCCCGTGTCAGTGCAAGGCTCCTGAGTCCAGCAGTGCTGGGTTTGAGCTGGCTATACAGCCCCCTGGGGTGACCTCTCTCTGTTTTGGGGCACGGGGAAGACTTCTCCCCATGGCACCTTTGTGCCATTGGGCACAGGGAGAGGGATGGGGACATGTACCGATGAGGGGTACACAGGGCTGGGAGCTGCTCATTGCCTTTGGGAAGCTGTGCAGGAGCATCTTGGTGAGCATTTGGGGGTGTCAGATTGTCCCTGCCCCATGGCAAGGAGGTGGCTGCTGGCTCTGGGGGGGTCTCCAGTGGGTGACCCCATGCTGGGGGACCCCATGGTGAACATTTCCCATTACATTTGGGTTTCTCCAGCGCTTTCTTTTCCCATTCTCTCTCCCCTCCCTGTCACACCTCGCTCTTCCGGCCACCCCCGCCCGCCCCAGGCAGCGTGATGGAGGCGACAGGATGGAGGTGGCACGGGGACGGTCCCCTCCTGCCTGCGGCGAGGCACCGATGCAGCACAGCAGCACTGAGTACACATCGATCACTCCTCTCCCCGCTCCTTTCTCCGCTCATCCCTTTGCTTCAGGGAGGACCTCTGTGGTTATGGGGCCAGCCATAGGGCCGGCAGCTGCGGGTGTCACCGGGAGCAGTTCTGCAGCGGGGGCTGTGTCACAGGGACCCAGCCCTGCCAGCTCCTTTGTGCAGCCCCTGCAGAAAGCAGCGCTCATTAAGCAGATGTTAATGCACAGCCTTAATCTCTCTGCTCCCTGTGCTAACCCCTGCTTGATTTACGCTGTGATGGCGGGTGGGGGGGACAGCACCAGGACCCCTCCCTGCGCTTGGGGCATCACTGGTGCTGGAGGAGGGGACCCCTCCTGCTTGGGGACATCTTTCGGTCCCCTTGGGGACAGTGGGATGGACCCCATTGGGTGCGCCATCCCCCTGCCACCACCCCCAGCCTGCCAGCAAAGCATTCCTTGCTTGGATGTTGTGAAAAAATCCACAGGAGGGGGGAAAAAAAAAAAAAAAAAGCAATCACCCTCCGAAAAACTAAATACTGTTTTATTTCTATTTTTTAATCTATTTTTATTTTTTTAGTTCAGTGCTTTTCAAAATCCACTTTTCTCCCTTCCGTGCATCCTCCCGGGATGGCAGAGCCGCGTTTCCTGCAGGAATCCCCTCTTGGGGGAGCATCCCCCCAGCTGGGGTGGGGGCTGCTGTGCCCCGGGGCTGTGCTGATGCTGGTGGGGCTCTCTGCCCTCAGGTCTCGCTGGATTTCGTGCGGAGCGGCAGCTATGAGCTGGAGAGGATGGGAGTGCGCTACCCGGCCCAGGCACACACCAAGTCCCCGTTCGACCCCGACAACAAGCGAGTGAAGGGCATCTACTGATGGGGACAGGGATGTGTCCTCCAGAGCTGCTGCCCCGTTCCCTACCCCACTGTAGGTGGGGCAAACACCTGTAGTCTGCTGTGAACTCCATGAGCAAATGTGGGTCGAATCAGAAGGGAGGAAGAGATTCCAAAAAGTCCAACGATTTTGTTCCTGGGTCTCCTAACTGAAGCAATACCACTACAGCAATAATTCTTTCCCATGGGTTAATTGACCTGAAAACAGTGTTCTGCTTGACTGCAAATGAAACGGTTTCAATTTTTTGCTGGAAACCCTTTTCCCCCAAAACGTAGTTTCACGCTGCCTGGAAATGAATTTTTTAAGCTAAATGTCTGCCTTTGATACAACCATCGCCTCCAACCCACCATCCCTCTGGGCTCTGTCCCTGCTCCGATGGGTGCCACCAGGTTGGGGCTGTGCCCTGGGGACCCGGTGCTGGGGGTGCAAGGTGGGTGGTGGCCTCATGCTGGGGTGTCCCCTCGATGGCTGCAGCCCCTCGGGAGGGAGCAGGGGGCACCAGGGATGCTCTGACTGCTGCAGGGTTCTCCTGCACCGTGGCATTGCTAAAATCCTAAAGGATTTTAAGCACTGACTTCTATTGGCTTCATTGGTGATTGCCACCGAAATCCCTTTAGAAACCAAGCGTGGGGTGCCTCACTGTTCCGTGCTTGCTTAAATTTTGTTTGTTTTGCTGAAGGGTTGTTGGAGCTCTGTGCAGGAGATGGGGAGGGCTGCTCTTTCCCACACCCGGGCACTGACCTTTTCCATTTGCAAAGAGCAAA
Source organism: Penelope pileata (assembly GCA_013396635.1). Taxonomy (NCBI): domain Eukaryota; kingdom Metazoa; phylum Chordata; class Aves; order Galliformes; family Cracidae; genus Penelope; species Penelope pileata. The sequence continues at coordinate 438,894 of WBMW01004229.1, forward strand.
AGCAACTTTTGTTTTTTCGCTGTGGCTTCACAGAGCGTTCGGTGCCCCAGGGAGTGCTGCTGGCCTGCACCAGCCCAGCACTCTGCTTTTGAAATGAGGAAAAGGCAGCAGTGCCATGGAGCCCCTTCGTGCTGAGCTGGAGAGAGATTTCCATCTTCCATCCCCAGGGAGGACAATCCCAGGGGCGATTGCAGCTTGGATCTGGCTGCCTTGCTGCATGTGTGTGTGTATATGTGCGCATCCTCTGAATCTGCAGGAGTTTGATGTGTGTGAGCCCACGCGGCGGGGTCAGATCAAGGACCAGGGCTGCTCCCAAAGGTCGCACCCAGGGTGCCCAGGGCTGGCACCCTCCCAAGGGTCACCTTGGAGGTGGCTCCCAGCTGTTGAGGGATGCTGCCTGCTGCCAGCCCTTCCCTGCAGCCATCAGCACGCACTGCTCCATGCAGGCAGGAACCTATGGAGAATTGCCCTCCTCTTTGCACCCACTGGAAGAAGGAGGGGACAGATCCGTGCTCCCTTTGGTGACCCCATCCCTCAGCCCCTGCACACCTCCTGGCTGGGATGCTCCTCCCGCTCCCCTTTTTCCTCTTTTAATTACAAATGAGCACAGACAGCGAAGGACTCCGGCTCCATCCTCCGTGGCACAGCGAGGGCCTGATCTGCTCTACAGCTCCTAACGCCTGCAGAAATCATCAGACTGCACACGCTTCATTCCGTTCCCTCTGACGAGGTTTGCTTGTTTTGTGCTCTCTTTGGAGCTGGTTTCAGTCCCTTCGCCTCGTGCAGCGAGTGCCACGGGCAAGAGTTGGAGCTCTGAAAGGTTTTGGTTTTACTGCAAACATTAACAAACAGAATCAGGGCAAGTTTGTCTCTGAATAGGACGTGGTGGCAGTCCCGATGCTCTTAGGGCCACGCTCCTGTGCGTTGGTCCCACCAACTGGGAACACAATCATATTGGCTACAGGGGGTGCCTGTGTGTCTGCTGAGAACGCAGCATTACCTTCCCAAAAAAACCCACAGCTTTCATCCTGGAAGGCTGTAAAGGGGGTGTTTGTGTGGAGCATATGCCCCAAACGAAGGCACATTCTCTGTGCATCCGGATGTGGTGGAGGCACCTGGCTGGGATGGACGCTCTGGGCCACTGCTCTGCTCCCAGCAACTATTTTCCCTTTGCACTTCCAACAGCAAAAAGCAATTTTTTTTTGTTTGTTTTATTTTTCATTTAGATATTGAATGGAATCACTCTTCCTGCCAAAAGGTTTGTGTCTCCCCCCGTTTCCCTCCCCTATCCCACCCCCGTTCTCAATCCCATCACAGAAGTGTCATTTGTTTCTGTCCTTTGGCATCTGGTTGCGTCAAGGCAAATAATCCCCGGCACAGAGGAGCACGCCGGGGGGGCTGCAGCGGGGGAAGATGGCACCAGGAAGGCTCCCACGCTTCTCCTATGCTGGTCTGAGCTCTGTGCCTCAGTTTCCCTACATGAAAATGGGTTTCTCCCCCTCTCCCCAGGGCCACGCTGGGTTCGGCACAATAGCGAACCTCCACGCTGTAATTCTGGGGGCGGAAAGCAGCATTACTCAGAGCCAGGATTGCTAATAACGCACTAAATATAGCGCTTTCCATCTCCAGAGTTCTTTCTGAACTGAGAGGGATGAGCCCTAACCCCCTCCAGAGGCAGGAGCTGGGGCAGGGATGTGGGGAGCGATGGGGTGGTGCTCCCCATGGCCGTCCATGTCCCCATCCCATGACGGTGCCAGCACAGCGGGAGGGACCGGGACATGGCTCAGCCCCTCCTGATCTCACCCAGGTTGAGGGGCACAGGGGCGGCAGGACGAGGCCCTGGGGTGGGTGGGCAGTGAGGGACAGGCTCCCGCAGTGTCTCCGTGATGCTGGGAAGCGGCTGCTTCTCCCACTCGCCCTGCAAGAGAGATGTGTGCCATGAGACCGAAGGTTTTGGGCACTCAGAGACTCTGCCTTTCTCCATGCTCATAAAAATGAGATGATCTTTCCCATTGGAAGTGTTTTTTTAACCCAGAGCAGGATGTTTTCCTGTGAGGCATTACTAATTATTTGTGTTGCAGGAGCACCTACGCATCCCGGGAACGGAGCAGATGTCTGTGTTGCACCATATTGCCCAAAACCACCGCAACTAGGGAACTTCCGCCCCAAAATGCGTAACCCACCGAGTCATGGGGAGACAGCTCAGAGCTGTGAGCCTTGTGGATGCATGATGTGCTCAGCTCAGCCCTCGGAAGGGCTCCTTAAGGCGAGCTGCCAGGGAGGTTGGACGTGCTGGCCCAGCCCTCAGGGCTCAAGGGGACCAGAGCCAGGAGAAAACCTCCAGGGCTGTGTACCCATGGGGGCAGCTTGGCTTGGGGATGCTGCCTGTGAGCAGCAGCCTGCTGGGGTTAGAGTGCTCCCAGGGCTGAGCCTGCAGGGCAGGGCTGGATTCCTGCATGCCCTGCTGGGCTGGGTTAGTGGCCTGGTGCTGGCTGTGTGCTCAGGCAGAAATGTGAGGGCCAGGCTGGGCTGCAGCGAGCAGGAGGAGGGGGGCTGGAGATGCAAGGTAGAGCAGTGAGTCATCAGCAGGAGCAACAACGCTGAATTTATGTTTTCAGACAAAATCCCTTGCAGCGTGCTGAGCCAATCGGGCCAGAGCTTGCAGCAGCACCAGGAAGCCCTGGGAAAGGGTGGAGGGGGCAAAGAGACCCTCCCCAGGTGGTTGGAGAGGGGCAGCATCCCTGCAGAGCTCCAGCTGGGAAACGGCCACTGTTCTGTAAGCTCAGGGCTTTAGGGAGCAGTGAGAGGGTCTGGGACTGTGCTTGCTCTGAGAGCAGGAGGGGCAGCTCCCCCAGCCCTCTCTGAGCAGCTGATTGCTCGGAGGGGTGGCACAGGAACTGGTGGAGATGGGCACCATCAGCGGATTTACATCTTCTTTGTTATCATTGTCAAGAGCATCGTGGCTGAGCCTGGTTTTCCTGTAAAGATCTTCACTTGATCCTTCATGTTTTGCTGTTTGGAGATGGCACAGATGCCGTGCACAACAAGTGTGCTCTGCTGGGACCTGACATAGCTGGCCCAAATCCTGGAAATCACCTCACGTTTCTCCTTGGCTCTCCAGACAGCCCTGCTCCAACACTCCAGGTTGCTCAGAGAGGTCCATAATCCCTTTATGCAAATGCACATCCTCTAATTGCACCCAGCCACAGCACATTGCCTTACTGCTGGCACTGCAGCAGCAGCTCCATGTCCCTGCCCATATCCCGGGCACTACAGCCCTGACCCATTCCCTCAGCTCAGCCCTGCAATGCTGCTTCTCACCCTGGGACTCTGCCATCTGCACGTCAGCCTTTGCTCTGGGAGCTGGACGTACCGGGAAGCGCACGGCCGAGGATTTGTTGCAGTGCATCGAGATGGGGGCGAAGCTGTAGAGGGATTTCAGCACATCTCTGTTGAATGTGTTCCACGGGATGGAGGAGAACTGCTGTGGGACAGAGACCTGCGGGCATGTGCAGATCTCCTCGTCGTTAAACCTGTGCAGGAGGGATGCCACGCTGAAACACAGCAGAGATGTTGCTGTGTTTCCTCCCTGCCTCAAACTCAACCTGGAAGGGCTCCAAACTCCACTCACAGCAGCAGGAAAAGCCTCATAGAGCCACACCTCTGGGGGAAGATTTGGAGCCATGGAACTGTCTGTGTGTGGGACACCCCCTGCAAGGTCAGCATCTCACCCTCCCACTGGGGGCTGTTGGGTGGCTGCTGGGGTCGCAGTGTGCACTGTGCAGAGCTGCTCCCTTGCACTGGGCCGTGCAGCACAGCCCCACACCCAGAAGGATCCCCATCCCCAGGGGTTCTCACTGCCTGAAAATCCTGGGCTTGGTGCTGCTCGAGGAGAAGATGAGGGCAGAACTCCTCCCAACCACATCCCGGGCACCATCACTGCACAGCCAGCACCCGAAAACCCATTTTGAACAACTCTTCTTTCCAATGTTGCTCAGCACTCCCAATACTGCTCAGCACTTCTGCTTCCCCTTCACCCTGTACCTGTTGACGAGGTTGAAGTAGCGGTGCAGGTAGCCCGGATCCACGGCACTTTTGCAGAGCTCCAGCTGTGTCTGGGGGTAATAGTGCACGTAGTTGACGCACATCTCCTCCATGATGCCGAACCCGCCCTGCAGCACAGACACGAGCAATGCTGTCCCTGCACCAGCAGTGCCAGAGCTGCAGGGGCTGCAGAAAGGGCAGAGGGGCTGCAGGGCACCGGGCTCACACCTGTGCACGCTCACCCTGCCCTTTGTGCCAGGACAGGCTTCCAAGCTGGATCGTGCAGTTTGCATTAAAATGCAGATTCCCTGTAATCCCTCTGCTATATTTAGCTCTGTCCCTGTTGATGGTACCTCTGACAGGCTCTTTTTATTTTTTTTTTTATTCCCTCAAAAAAGGAAACATGCACTGTCAAAAACATACCACTTCTCTTTAATTACCGTTAATACCCAGCGGAACAGTTCATGATGGGGATTGGAGTGACACATGCTGCTTCTCAATTAGCACCTCAGCCTCCCAGCTGCAGGCAGTAGAGCCCCGTGGGCTCTTCTTTAACCCCCCCCTTATTTCTGGGTCAGCCCCAGTTTGTGCTCCCCTCCCACACACACTCACCATGGTCACTTTGCTCCTGTCCTCTGTGTTGTAGGTGCAGGTGGTGATGAGTTCATCGCCCTGGGGGGGTCCAACAGATACCAGAGGGGGTGGGAAAGTGCAAAGCTCCCCCTCCCCAGACAGCAAACATTGGCACGAGTGTATCCATAGTGCAGCAGACCTCCATGCTGTGCAGTGCAATCCCAAAGGCAGCCTCAGTGCCCCCCAGGCTGGATTTGTACCTCCTCAGGAGCTTCCCTACACCCATATCCCAGGAGCTGTGTTTCCTGCTTCCCCCTCTTCCTAAGGATTTCTACCAGGCTGAAGAACCTTAAAAATGCTCTGAGGCAAAGTTTTGCATTGCCATCCTTGCACCCAATTTGACGGCCCCACTGCACGTCCCCCTCCCGCAGGGACCCCCCAGGACCCAAGCACAGCCCCGGGGTGGCTGGAGCAGGGCTGAGGCTCTGAGCACGGCCCCGTGACAGCAGTGATGGAGCAGCAGAGAGCAGCCAGAGCCCTGGGACATGGGCAGGGCTGTTGGAAGCACCCGATCTGCTTGGAAACCACCGCGATTTTTGGGGCCACTCACTGGGAAAACTGCCACCACCTCCTTCAGCATGCGGATCTCCTGGAAGTGAGGAGAAAGGGAATGGTCAGACTGATACCCATGGGTGGCACTGACCCGGTGTGAGGAGCGGGGCTGTACCTGGAAGTGCGGGCTGTAGTGCCCATCAGCGTTTACCACCTGCCGCTCTCTCCCGTCCCGTGCCAGCACCGTCACCACTTTCCTCCCCGCCAGGTGGGTGTGGAGCTGGGAGGCGAAGATGTGGATCCCATCTGCAGGCAGCGCCTGGGGAAGGATGGCTCCAGCTCTGTGCCTCCCCCTTCCATTCACCCCCATGCTTGGGGGCTGGAACTGGGTGATCTCCAAGCTCCCTTCCAACCCAAGCCATTCTAGGACTCTATGATCTTTGCATTTCCATAGGGCAAAGCACCCGGCACAGCACAGCAGGATGATTTCCTGGGCAGGAATGGTACTCGGGGGAGATGGAGCAGCTGGCTCCTGAGGAGAGCTGCCTTCACAGGGACTTCAGCACGTCCCAACCAGCTGTGCAGCACCGCTCATCGCTGGGTGTACAGGGTGGACGGGGAGCTTCCTTCCAGCACAACCCCACGGGAAGGGGCTTGGGGTCAGGCACTCACCTGCTGGGTGCATTTGTCAGTGCAGTACCCCGTGAGGATGAAGGCGTTCTCTCCAGGGGGAATGGCCATCACTGGTGTGTAGACCAAGCCCAGCTCCATGATGCCAGCGTCATAGCGGCGCAGGCTGGCTGTGTAGTACAGGCGGATCCCCGAGGAATCGCGGTGCCCTGGCAGGAGAGAGGACAGAGCATCAAGGCACCATGGGGCAGCTAGTGGCTCCGGTGTGGGGTCAGGCCTGGAAAATGATGCTCTGTTTGGCCCCACAGGTGTGGGAGAGAAGTGCTCAAGATGGCAGCTTTCTCTATGTGTGCTGTTGCTGATGTTTTAAAATCCTGGAGATTTCCATGCAAGGCTTGGTCACCAATTGCTCCCAACAGAGAGGTAAGCGGTGCCTTTGGGGAGCCCAGAGCAGAAGGGCAGCTCCCAGGGTGCTTTGGGGGCACTTGGGGACATGGATCAGTAGCCATGGTGGCGATGATTGGACTTGGTGATATCTGAGGTCTTTTCTAACCTTAATGATTCTGCGATTCTATGACTGTCTCAAAAACACAGCTTGTTGCATCTTGTTTAAATGATTTGTCCAAAAAACTAAAGCTGTGCTCTTACTGGGGGCCTGGCAGGAGGGAAAAGGAAACCCCCCCTGGAGATGTGGGGCTGGATGTGAGCCCCGTGTCCCTGGGCTGGAGCCTGCCATGGGATGAGGATAACGAGGGAGACACTATTGGTTAGCACAGCAAAGCTGATAAGTTATGAAAGACGTGAGCTCCATATTTATAGACGTGTTTCTTCTCAAGTCGCTGAATGTGCTATGATTGATCTACAGTACATATGCTCTGGTCTCCTAAAAATATACTTGGGTAGTCAAGAAGTTACTTGACTTTATGTAAATGAAGAAACTGGGTTGTTTGCAATCCTTTTCTTTCTTTATTTTTTTTTTTAATGTGTCTCCTGACAATGTTATCGAAGCAGGAATATCACGAAAACAACATCCAAATTCCCCCATCCGCAGCCAGGCTGGTGCTGTCTCTCTGTTGACTTTGGCATCACTGTTGCTCTTGGCTCCGAGCTCAGGTCCCCCACCACCACCACGCACAGAAGTCAGGGGGCACCCCATAGCAGCCCCTAAATAAGGATGTTACCATGTGCCATGGCCCTGCAGGACCAACGTGCATCCTGCTGCCTGCCCTGAGCATCCTCCCTGCCTCTGGGCATGCATGAGGATGGATCCAGCCTCTGGTGCCCACTCCTTGGCAATCCCTGGCACTGACCCAGCTGTTGCTGGTGAGCTGTTGGGTGTCACCACGTCCCCACTCACCTTCCAACACCAGGGGGTTGTGGTAGTGAACCTCAAGGCGCAAATATCTGGAGGAGCCCGGACCGCCAAAGGCCAGCCCTGCTTCTTCAGGGTAGTAGAAAGCCTGGAAATGCAGGGAGGGCATTAAAGGAGTGGTTTTTGTGGGAGTAAGGCTGAAATGGCTGAAATGAGGGGAGCGTATGGGCACAATCCTGAGCCCTGCCATGGGCTGGGGCACGTGTGCCCTCTGCTGTGTTTGGTGTTGAGCTGCTCTTGCACCAAAAGGCTTCTCACATTCTGACATGAACATACGATGGTATAACCACTGGGGAGGGGGGAATCGCACTGATTTATGGAGCTGAGGAGGTGGGCTGGGGTGAGGAGGAATTGCAGAGCTATCCTGGGGGAGAATAGCGAGCTCAGGCTGGACCCAAATCCCAGCTGGGGTTGTGGCAGCCCATACAGGGATGCTCATTCCCATAAGAAGGGAACAGGAAGGGTTGGGAGATGGCAGGAAAGGTGCTCAAGAGTGATGACGGACCCTGCCTTGCACCCACCTGTGCTCCCATGGCCCACGCTGCCAGCACGTGCCTGCAGTAGTTGAGCCGCTCGGGCTTCATCTTGGAGTCGCAGAGACCGTTGTAATGGGGGAAGCTGTCAAACTCGGCAGCGCACTGGAAGACCTCCATGTGGTGGACCAGGGCCTCGTTGCCCGCTGTGATCACCGGCTCGTACTGCCAACAGCACCCGAGGAGGAGGAGGGGGACACATGAGGACCATTCGCTGAGAACCCACCCCCAGCTGTGCTGTTCGTGCAGGCTCCACGCAGAGCCCAACACAGGTACGTGCTGCCGATTTGTACCATGCCAGGAGGAGGGAAGGTTGCTCTGAGCACGAGTGACCAAGGACCAAGAGCTTGTGACTGGCTTTAGGACCAGCCCAGAGTGCCCCAGAGCTCCTGGAGAAAAACCTTGTGCCATCCCTGCAGGTGGATGCGCCCGATGAGCAGCAGAGCTTGCTCTGCTCCCTGGTGACATAGCCCTTGGCCCATTCTGCGGGGCTGAGAGCACTTTGGTTTGCCACAAAGAAAGTCCTGGCCTCACTGCCTGCATCTACCGAGCCTCACTCCTAACCAGCAGCTGCTCAGGGCACGAGGAGGGGGATTTGAGGTACAAAGAGTGCCTTCAAACGCCTGCGGAATGGCTCTGGCCAAAAGCGCCAGCTGCAGAGCTGCTCTGCAGCAGCGGGAAGGTATCCGGAGTTACGCACTTTTTACTTACACACAGATGATTCATTTCGCACCATCTGTTGGAGAGAAAATCCTCCTTCTGAGCCTTCCTCTGCAGCATCGTCTCTCCCCTGTAAATCACTGAGCACTCGCTTTGGCTCGTGTCAGGCTTCCCCTCTCCCTGCTGGGTGTGTTTGGCTCTGGGGGTGCCAGGCCATGTGCCCAGCTGCCCCCTCACCCACCGGGGTGATGCTGGGCCAGCAGCACTCAGTGGGAGCCAGGCTGGGTGCTCCTGTGCCCTCTCCTCTGAGGATGCAACCCAAGTGCGTGCAACACATCTGTGCCATGCACATGACCTTATCGTGACATGGGTGGCATCAAGTCTGTGACCTTTTCTTCTTTTGCAATCTGTTAAGAGATAGTTCGTATTCTGGTGCGCTTTGCCCTGCTCTGCCCAGGCTTGTTAATTTGTTTGCCATGTTTGTCTATTCCTCGTGGCATGCAGCGAGCCCTAATCCTGCCCTGGGGTCTGGTCCTGATGGCTGCAGCCCTGCCCTGATGCTCCGTGTGTCAGGTGGCATCAACTGCCCCTGATCTCAGTTCCTTTGGGAGATGTGAGGGTGCTGCTGGGGTGGCTCAGGGAGGTGTGCTGGTACCCTGCAGCAGGGAAGATGGATGGGTCCAAAGGTCTCCCTGTGAAATGCAAGGAAGAGGTGGGCTTTGCAGGATGGCTTAAAGGGACGTGGATCTCTTACCATGACAATGTGGTGTTTGGCGAAGCCCTCTGGCAACTCAGCCATGTAACACCAGTAGGTCGTCTCCTGGCTGGGAATAACGATGTTGGGGGCCGTTATCTCCATGGTCTTCACATCGCTGGGCAGCTCAGGGACGGTGATGTTGGGCTTCAGCAGCTGCACCCTCTGCAGCCCCCTGGATATGGTGGAGGTGTTGATGGCATGGAGGGAATGGACTGGATTCTCCAGGATCCCATAGATGAGGTGCACGGTGCCATCCTGAAGCAAGAGCAAAGTTAGTTAATTCTGCATGCAGAATGGGGATTGCATGGACAAGTAGCACTAATAGTGGTGGCGTGGGTCATGGGGTGAGCCAGGGGTGGCAGAAACAAAACCCCTCCCCCAGCACCTCCCTTTCTCCCAGCTCTGCTGCAAACACTGCAGGCAGGGGAGGTGTCACGGAACCCCGTGAGCTCTGGGCAGGAGGTGAGAAAGAAGGGGAAAGAGAGTAATCTTCTCTTTCAGATTAACAATAAAGACCTGCACGTCTTTTCCTAGTTCACACACAGGTTTTTTCAGGCTGAGCCCCAAAGCTCTTTGACATCCCCCAGGGACATTTCTCCTGACCCATTCCCACCGCAGAGCAATGGGACAGCCCTGGAGCTCCCTGCACGCCGCAGCAGCTCCGTTTGCTGCCCCTTTGCTCAGCTCCTGTTGAAGGCTCCTCTTTGCCTCTCGCTGAGCAACACCTCTCTGTAACACTTGGCTGCAGGCTGCAAACCCGAGTGATGCAGGAGGGTATTTATATAGACCCAACACAAGCTCAACAGGAGCGGGTGATGCAAACGAGCTGAAATCTACACGTTATAGAGGTTTACAAGGGGTTGTAAATAGAGGGTGCCAAACATTACTCATGTTGCAGGGCTGACAGCTGCAGCACGCTTCCTGTCTGCCTTAAAGAGTGCAAACACCTGATGCTGTCCCCAGAACATAACAGCCGTGAGGTTGGAGCTCTGCTCGGTGCTATGGGGTCGGGATGGGATTGGGGAGAGGGTGATGCTGTACCTCTATGAAGTAGTCCTTGGGGTCACAGGTGCTGAAGGCTCTTCTGAAGAGGAGGTAGAGCCCCTCGGGGGCCTTCTGAGCCCCCAGCAGCTGGTAGTCCTGCTGCGAGTCCATGTGGAGCTGCCCCTGGGCATCGCTCCAGGCGTCCTGCGGGAGCAGAGCACCCAGTAAGGCTGCAGGTCCTGCATGGCCCAGGGCTCACAGCAGGGACCTCTGGGGGTGCACAGGTCATGAGGTTTCCCTTTGGGTCACCCTCCACCCCAGGCAGAGTGCTGGAGGTGATGGCAGGCTGCGTTTCAGTCTCCTCATGTCTCCATTTGCAAACCATAGGCACAGCCATACCAGGTGGCAGCGAGGTCTGGGCAGGGCACAGGCAGAGCAGTGAAATACCCGACCCTGCACCGATATCCTGGGAAAAAAGACATTTCAGAAATGCATTTTGGGGAAAGCACCCTATAGCGTAACACATTGCATCACTCTGTGCTATTTGGGCTGAGGGCACTTTCAGAGGAGGGCAATGTGTTTTCCAAGACCCACAAGCCAGCTACCCTCAATTTAAGATCAGGCACTTAATGAGCTGTAGATTAGCCCTGCTCATCATCACCCTGCCCTTAAAGTCCTGAATGCATGGTGGATGGATTGCTTGAGGAGCCCAGCAAGGCCTCCCAAAAGCTGCTCCTGGCTGGTGGTGGTGATGGAGCTGCACTGAGAAGTGAAGCAGTGGGGAACTCCAGTGCTAAAAGACTGAAGACTGGGAGCAGAAAATTCTGTAATTTGGATTAGAACAGCATTATTGTCTCAATGTTTCACATCTCCTGTTGATGGCTTTTGTTTGCCAAGCAAAGGCCTCCAAGAAGTGCCTTTGTGGTGGTGCAAGTGGCACTGCTGCTCTAATCTTGGGGGAATAAACAGAAGAAAAAGAATAAAGCATCTTGGCACCATTTCAGCCAAAAGTATAGAGTGATATTTCGAGAACATATTGTCCTTAGAGGGGGAGAGCAAAATCAGCTACATGAAGCTAGCATGACATTTGTTTTCATAGGAGTATGTTGTGCAAATTAATCTTGTGGTACATGGGGGGTTGAGCAAATTTGGATCTTTTTAGCAGCTGACATCCAGCAGAAAGGCTGCAGGGAGAGAGAAAAGCGGGGCTGTAGAGGTTTATAGAAATATATACTCCTTGCAGGGTGCTGCTCAGCACCCAGTGAAAGCCCTGATGCTGTGTGGTGCTAATTCAGCGCCGTTCGCCTTTCAATGAGCACATGAAGGCAGGTCAGGAATTATTCTTTAAGTTTTTTTATTGTGATGCTGTGAAATACTGTAGCACTTGGGTCATCACGCATGCTGAATGGCTGGTAATTAGCAGGAAAACAGGGCGGATAATAAGCCCTCCTTTCATCCTTTCATTACGCTGCAGATCACATTGCGGCTGCTTGTGAAAGAGTATGGTTCGTGGCTAATTTCAAGTAAGCAGAGAGGTAAAATGTAACTTACTAAAGAGCTTCACATGGGGAAAAATGGGAATTGCTTTGTGCAGTGAAGCTCAATTGCAAGAAACCTAAGGTGGTGGGTTGGGGATGGAGAGCACAGGGTTAGGTGTTGTAGCTACAGCCCCAGTGGAAGGCAGAGCGCACAGGAGCCTGCAAATGCACCGTGTAAGAAAGGGTAGTGATCTGCAGCAGCAAAATCAAACGGCAAAATTGGAAATGAGACCCCCCCATATCTGCTACCATTGGGGATTTACAAACCACCCCAACATTTCTGCATGTTGGGTTTCCGATAGCACGGTACTGCCAGCCGTCACGTTGGGCTCTCCTGTGTCCTGTTGATCTTTGCTGTAGCTGCAAACGTGAGTTGCAGCTGCCTTATTGATGCTGGCAGGAGCAGACTTTCTGGTTGATAACTTTTGCACTTTCTCAAAGTCAGCAATGGGAGCTGTTGTTAATTTTTAATGTGACTGGCAGCAGTGCAGAAGGGAACCAAGCTGAGGATGCCTGGCCCTGTGCTACTCCACTTGTGTGGAGCAGGGTGTTCGTGCAGCCACCTGTTGGGGCTCTGGCAGGTGAGTGCAGCAGACACCCAGGATCTGGTTGCACCATCAGCTGTGCTGATGCACTTCTGCATTTATCCCTTTCTCTTTGCATTTAAGATCCCATACCAAAGCCATAGTACAGATGGCTGGAGCAGAAGCCCTGCAGCCCCTTCGGACCGTTTGCACTGAGCGTTGTGCCATGCCCTGCACCTGCCCCGCTCCTCCAAACCATGAAGTCAGATTCCCCTATCAGGCAGCAATCCCCAAAACAGCCATGAAAACACATGAGCAACTCACCCCAAAATACGAGCTGTGGCCATCGGTCCAGAGCACGGCCAGGTCCGCATTCTCGAACTCACCCCGGTCCGACATCCCAAAGAGGAGCCCAAACTTGAGCTCCCTCATGAGGATCTGGAAATACACCGCTTGCTCGGGGTAGCTGACGTTCCACGAGAGCTCAAGCAGCCCCTGGGGATCGAGGGGCACTTTGTAGGGGAAATAGCTGCCGCGGGGCACCGAGCCCTGCAGGGCCACCACCAGGATGACCAGGAACACCCCCACCATGGTGAAGTACATGGATGCCAGCTCCCGCAGCTTGAAGCTGGGGCAGGGGCACGGCTTGCTGCCAGAGGTCTGCATGCTGGGCAGGATGGCACCCACCCTCCTGGCTTTTGCCATTTATGTGCTGGCCCTCCTGGGCGAGGCGGGTAAGTGATATTCTTTAATTGCATTTGGTTGTGGGGAAATTGGATTGTGGTATTGACCCCCCTCATGTTCCACCCCCCCACCTCCTGGCCAAACACTTGTCATTCTCTGCCTCCCTCTAATTGGCTCTAATTGCACATGGACATTATCAATAGCAATTGAACTCGACTGGGCTGATGTTATTCGCTCCTAAATCATCCTTAGTGGCTGAAAAGTGCCGCTCACTTCCAGGCTGCTCCCTGTACAAACACACTGTGTCCGCTGCCTCTTCCCCCCAGTGCCATGCCTGCAGCCCTGGAGATGCTGAATATTGTCGTTTCTTTGCTTTTGCAGCAGCTGGAACTTCAGCTCCAGCTTAAAGACACTTCTGTCCCCCGCCACCCCCCTTCTTGCTTCTTTAACCTGGCGCATTCTCCTTTGGTTATTAACTTTTCTGCGTTAATTGGAATTATAATGAACTGCCTCAGGCTCTCTGAGCCACACACACGTTGCTTTGGTTTGGGCTTGGAGCTCATGGCCCTGTGTTATCGATGCTGGCTCCCACACCAGCGATGCTCTCCGCTGCCTCCTGCACCGAGTCCCCTCCATCCCCAACAGAGCTCGGGTTTCTCTCAGTGCTCCTTGCAGCAAAGTCACTGGGGCAGGGCCACATTTCCCAGCTCTGTGTAAGAGAGGACATAGATGGAGCTCAGCACCCGGGTGTTCTAATGAGTCATCAATGTATGCACCTTGGGGAGGTTTTGCCACCCTGAGACACGGCTGTTACCCAGGGAGGGCTGCATCTCCGTGGTGGCATAGCCCAGCTGCACCCTGCAGTTGGAGGCAGCATCCCACTGTGTCCAAAGCTCCTGGGTGCAGTCCTGGACGTGCTGTGCTCTGAGACACTCATCACAAAGCGTCAGATGGATGCCCCTCATGTGCCAGCCCCGGCTCCTCGGGCGGATGGCAGTGAGAACAGATTTGTGCCTTGCCCTGTTTCTAACCACCAAGCACAGCCTCGTAGGCTTCTCCTCCTCTCTTGGCTTTGTTTCTTAATTGTAAGGGGAAAGAAGCTGAGCTGTCAGCATGGCAGGAAGGAAAATGATCCTCATTAGGGGGTAAGAGGGGGTCCTTAGCTAACAAGTTCTGCCTCCGCCTGTTAGAGATGGAGCCCCAGGTTGCTGGCATGTGCAAGTGGGGCTCCTGAGCTTTCCTGTACAGAAGGAATTTGCACTGGAACAGCATAAGGCAGGCAGGTCAGCTTGAAAACAGCTGAACTTTGGAGATAAGCACTGAGAATTTACTTAAAGAGAAGAAAAATATGTATTTCTCTCTCTCCTCTTCAGTTTCTCCCGAGTTGATGGCCATAAATCCAGGCAAGGAGCAAGGATCCAGCAGCTCCATGATCTGGGGGCTGGAGGCTGCAGGTCAGCCCCCATCCTCAAAGCAGAGCACAGAGAGAGCAGCTTTCCTCCACTGCTGAGCTCTTGCTGGAGCTGACACCAGCACACTGCACTGGTGCTAGCACAGCAGCATCCTGTATCCCCCTCAGAGCCTCTCTGCTCTGCTCCTGCAGAGTCTGATCAACGTTTCCCCAGCAATAAGAGCAAAGGGTGCAGTAATGCACAGAGGATACCTGGAGAGCGCTGTGAGCCCCTGGAGAAGGGCTATTTCTGATGGACAATCCCCCAGAGCCCAGCTCGGCTGTGCCAGGCGCTGTATGAGCCCCAGCAGCAGCCTTGCTTACAGGTAAGCAGGCTTAAGCACGATTGATGCACTGAATTAGGGATTGAAGCAGGCAGCACCCCCCCGAGCTATAATCCATTGCCTTACTAACACGGATGTAAATTCGATTATGGCAAGGGAGGGTGCAGAGGGACGGCTGCTGTCTGCTCGCACAGAGCCGGGTGCAGCACGCACGCAGCATCCCACGCCCCGAGGCCCTGTCCATGGCCAGATCCTGCCCTGTGCCACTGCCCTGATCCAATTTCCTGGGCACTGATGAGGTTAGGCAGCCTCTGACTCAGGCCAGCCCCAACGTGGTGACAGACGTCTGGCACAGAGGGGAGATGCTCTCGTGGGTGGGCAGGGTCCCAGGGACCCCTGCTTGATGCCATGGCAATTCCCCTCCCTGGCCAGACCCACCTCTTGCCCTTAAGTTTATATCACACAGAGATCATCATTATTTAACCCAATGAATGATGTGGTGCTGGCAGAGGCAGGATGCTCGGAGGAGTCCACAACCCACCAGCAGTGGGTGGGAAGAGGCATTCCCTCCTCCTGGTGCATGTCTGTGTCCTACAGCACGAGGGCTACAAATGAGAGCTTCACCCTTACAAAGCCTCTGCCCTTCCCGGCTTCCTGTTTTCTCCCAAGGTGTTTCCTTTTTCTCAGGACCAAATTTTCTCTCTCTTGCACCACCAGAGGAATCTCCCTGAACTGAAGACAGATGGACCTCAGCTTCACAGCTCGACCCTGTTGCCCGTGCTCCTGGCAGAGGAACCTGAGCATCCCCAGCCCCTTCTGCCCCTCATCTTGGCCCAACGCCTGTGGCTCTTTGCAGCATGAGAGGTGAGCTGGGTGGGTTGCAGCAAGCACCATGGCACGGTGATGGGCTGGTGTGGGAGCAGGGGACAGGACAGCCACATCCCCCCATCCCAGAGACATTCCCTCCCCACTGCTCCCCCCAAACGCTGCCGCAGCAGCAGAGGCACCTAATGAAATCCTACTTGCCTGTGCATGCTATATTAGGGTTACCATGGATATGGTGCCACAAACACTGGGCTGTGGCTTTGTTATATAAACAGGAGAGATTGCCACAAATACTCAAAATATCCGAAGAGGACAGGAAGAGACAAAAGCATTCCCT
The DNA here is from genome assembly GCA_013396635.1 of Penelope pileata. Taxonomy (NCBI): domain Eukaryota; kingdom Metazoa; phylum Chordata; class Aves; order Galliformes; family Cracidae; genus Penelope; species Penelope pileata. Next base: position 454,641 of record WBMW01004229.1, read on the forward strand.
GGGTTTGTTTATAAGGGGTTGTGTGATGCTGTGGATAGCGCCGGTGGGAGAGGTTTGGGCTAGGACTGAGAGCTGGAGCACAACCAAGCTGACATCTCAGCGGTCTGAGGCTCAGTAGCTCTTGGAGGCTCCCTCCAGGCTTCCACAAGATCTTTCTAAACTGATCAGAAAGGTGCTGCTGGCCAGGCTGCTTGCTGAAGCTCTGTGCAGATCACAGCATGAGCTGCAGCCTTTGTGCTGAGCACCACGCAGCTCCCAGCCCTGCCTTGACTCTGCCATACGGAAGGGGTCCTGCTGCTGGTGGGGAATGGGACCAGTGGTGCTGGAGACATGCAGTCATCTGCTCTGCTGGGTCTGTCTGCACCCAGCCCTGCTCAGCAAGGCTGCCCAGCTGCTCTTGTGCCATGCCAGGCACAGAAAGTCCCTTGCACAGTTGGAGAAATCATGTAATTCAAAGAAAAAAAAATTGCTCTAGAAATGGAGGTGGGATGTAAGGAGGATAGAGACATCACAGTGGCTAAAATTGTATTGCACTCCCACTCCCCTGCCAATAAAACCACCATAAATAAAGTGGCTTTGCAATACCCATCTCCACGCATTGTAGCACAGATTCACGTGTCCCTGCAAAAGGTGCTCCAGGCAGGACGAGCCCTGCTCCAGCCTTCTGCTGTTGGGGGGCATGGGGAGCTGGCTGCAGCCCTGTCTGCAGCCTTTCTTCTCTTCCCTTTACAGGTTCTGCCCCAAGCTCCCAGTCTCCATCAGTGCCTTCCTCCCATGGTCACCTCGTGGCCTCCCAGCTCCCTTCCCTGCAGCCCCCCAAATCCTTCTGCATCGGGCTCTGCTCCCTGCTGCCTTCCTCGCAGCTGTTCCCACAGCCATCACCCTCTGGCACCAAGCTGCTCCCTGAAGGCTGCACAGCATCAAGACGAGGCTGCCCAGGTGAGGGCATGGCCAAAAGAGCCCAAGGAGTCTGAAGACGGAGCTTTATCAGCTTAGCAGAAAGGTCGGTGCAAGGAGTGACAAAAGCTACTCAGTCTGCCCTGCACGCTCGATGTCTGCAACAGGAGAGTTAGCAGAAGGTGTAACAAAGGGCAGATACAGGGGATAAATGTCATTTATGTGGGAAACTCAGCATGGTTTCATTGCAGGGAAGACCTACTCTGCATGGCTCCAGCAGCATCCAGGTTTGGTTCTGGTTTGTGGGCACCTGAGCCATGGGTCAGGTGGGCCTCAGAAGCTGTCACCGTGTCGGGATAACCAGGTGTGAGGCTGCTCCTCCCCGAGGGCAGCACGCTGTCCGGAGAGTGGGTTGAGATGCTGCACCATCCCGACCATACAGCATCCCTGGGCAGTTTGATCCCAAATCCTGAGGCAGGTGTGAGGAAAGAAGAATTTGTGGCTGCAGGAGGGCACCTCCGCTGTGTATAACCCCACGGTGACAGCGGGAGGGAGCGGCTGGCTGTAACCTGTGCACCTCACTGAAAACCTACACATGGTTTGGCTCTAGGCTGCTGCTGGTCTGTTTATCCCACAGACTTGGCAGGCACAGGCCGCTTTCCAAATGGCAAGGAGGGCTGGTGGAAGTTGTCACTGGCCTGTCGCCAGCTCTCAAGGCTATCGACTGGCTCCTGTGCTGCAGCTCCTAATTAACACTTCCCTTCTGTGAAAATGTGTGTTGCAAAATCTGTGGGATTTCAGCTCTTTGCACCCTGTTCTTGTTCAGCCCCTGGCACAAGGAGACCATGCTCACAGCAGACATCATGCCCACCACTATGGCACAGGAATATGTCATAAAAACCTTTGGCTCCTTCGTAGGTTCGATAACTGATCTTTATGGAATTGCTTTTACAGCAAATGGATCTCGTGTTGGAGTTGCACAAAATCAGATCTATACTTGCTGAAGGCAGCTCAAGCACTCGCTAAGTCCTTGTTATAACATTGTTTTTTCCTTGCTTCTGTCCTGGGTTCAGATTGGTGGGGATTTGCTTTGACACATTCATTATAAAAGCAGCTTGGGAAGAAAGGAGGCTGTTTATTTCGATGCAGGAATACAGACACAGGAACTGAAATGAATGGCCCAAAAAAAGAGCCTTTACCTTTCATATTGCTGAACAAAGATACAGTGACAAATTGCTAGACAATGGCATTTGACCCACAAAAGTAATAAAAAGCTAAAATTGTATTTTCTTGGCATAGCTTTTCAATATGTCCTGCACAAAGTCCAAGCAACCTTGAAGCAAAGCTGAGCAGGAGCCATGATGCAGCCAGTTCAACACCAACCAACCCAGTCCCTAATAATTAAACAGTCATGGTTTTAAGTAGACCTTCTAAAGAGAACTACTTTTGTCCCCTTGCTTTCATTTCTCGTTGTCAGCCCGGATGGTTTGTGTCTCAGATCTCTGCCCAGGCGTCTGAACTGCCTGCAAAGTGTGCTGAAATTACTGGCAGTAATTACTTTATTTAGGGAGCAATTAATTAAATGCAACTGTTTCCCTTTCTATAGATTAAAAGAGTGCTATAAGCGATAGCATCTTAAAAAGAGCAGATGCACTCTGAAAGGACCAGAGCCCGATGGTTCTCATCATTCGAGAAGGACAGGACAAGTTCCAGTGGGCCAGAAGAGAAAAATGAAGTTCAGTAGTAGGACTAACAGTGCTGCTGGCTCTGGGGGGTGATGGTGACTCGAAGTGACACATTTTCTCCCAAGTTTTGTTCCCAAATACTTCTGTTTTCAGCTCTGGGATGCAACAACCTTTTCCTTCCCGACCTGGAGCGTTCTGTGATGCTCACCCCGACAGTGCTGAGATGCTGTGAGTCACCGCTGCTGGTACTGAGCCCAGAGCCTGCACCTCCAGCAGCAGCTGCGGGCCGGGGGTTGTGCTGGAAGGGGCACGGAGCTGGGAGCAGGGGAGATGCTCCCAGGGGTGGCTGCCACCAAAACCAGAGCGCAAAACCTCAGTGTAACCCGTGGTGAACAGCCCACGGGACAAGGCCCGTAATGTGCAAAAAGCCACGGGATGCTTGTGGGGCTGCAGGGGTGGGGTGGGGGGGCTTGGACCTGGTTTTCTCCCAGTGCCCCCTTTGCGGGGGGAGTGGGGGGGTTAGGATGCTTCCCCTCTGCTGGCACTGGGGATGAAGGCTCTGTGGGTTGATAATGGGGCTCTGCGCAGGGATAACCGGCCTCTGTGCGGGGACCACCACGCTCCTTGGGGGGGGTTCCCGGCTCCGTGAGGGGGGGATTTCCATCTCGCCATGTCCAGCCTCTCTCCATCCCCCGCNGAGGGTGCCCGCTGCCGGCTCGCCCGCTCGGCTCCGTGAGCTGGTGTCGGCCTGCGCTGTTGTTGATAGATCTATAGATATTAATTTTTTCCCGTTTTTCTTTCTGTTTTGGTTTTTTTTTTTTTTTTAGAAATTTATTAATTCGTTTATAATTTTTTTTTTCCTATTCTTTTTTTTCGTTTCTGCCTTGATGCGCTCCGAGCTGGAGACTTCAGGAGACGCGGTCCTCACCTGAGAGATCCGGCACAATTACCCCGCTTGAAGGTAAGAGAGCAGGAAGGGGAGAGCACCGGCGCTGGGCTCCTTCTTCCTGCCCCATCCTTTGCATTTGAAGGGGGGTCGTCAGCAGTGCTTTTCCCCTGTTTACTCCTCTTTCCCCCTCCTCTTCCCGGTGCATCCTGATGTGCCGGGGTGGCAGCTGGACCCGGCTTCTGGGGGAATGGTTGCACCGAGGAGAGCAGCAGAGGATGAACCCCGCTGCAGGGATGGGGATGGCAGTGGGGTTTGGGGGGGAAGATGGAGGGATGGAGAACTGCACAGCATCCACTCCCCAACAGCCTGCCTTAGGGGGAACAGTTGAGCCTTTGCTTTAGCCCAGGATGAAAAGCAGCAGGATGCTCCAGGCTTGGTGTTGCTGCTTCCTACAGCATCTTTAGTTCCAGAGCTTATCTACAAAGGAGGACGTGACAGCATCTCTCAGGGCTGGGGTGGGAAACTTGCCCCCACCTGGTGCCCTGCCTGGCTGCTCAGCTTATGTCCTTGTCCGCTCCGGGGACACCCTGCCCTCATTGCGTGCTCGGTCTGGGGACAAAGCTGTCCTCTCTCAGGGCACCTCACCCGGAGCCATGCAGCCAGCACGAGGGGTTCTTCCTGTTGATGTCCTGGCTCCGAAGGACATAGGAACCCCCCCATGTCGTCCAGATGGAGACCAGCCCGGGTCAGGCAGCAAAGCAGCCCTGTAGCAGTGGGGATGGAGAGAAATCCAGAGGTGAATGCGAGGAAGGTGATAGGATGATCTGTGGGCTGCTCTCAGCAATATTTTCTTAACGCAGCAGCTGGCTGGGTCTGAGCTCGCGGAAGCACATGGACGGTGTTTGCTCTGCAGAACGGGGGGGGCTGTGTGGAGGAGAAATCCCCCGAGGGAAGATGGCTTTTCATTTCCCCGTATCGAGTGGTTTCAGACAGGATTATTTATATTTGACATAACAGATCACCAAACTTGGAAGGTAGTGGGGGTGTGCTCAGGCTCATTAAGGTAGACAGTTTTCTGACAGAATAAATTAAAGGTAAGAGAAGACTGCACTTTGAGGTTCAACAGATTGTCTTCCAGCCTAAAAACGAGCGGTGAAATCAGCATAAAGCCTGGATGGTGAAATCACGCGCTCCAAGTCTTCCGTGATGGATGGCTGTCATGTTAGGAAGCCTGGCTGACATCCCGGTGCTTCGAGTGCAGACTGTGCTCCCAAGTGACCTCATCAGAGCAACTGTCCCCGGTGTGAGTGGGTTTTTGGTCATTGCATCTGATGTCTTCACTGAGCGAGCATCTAAATGATAATTAAGGTGAGTTTATGTACGTCGTGCTTAAACTCAGCTCTTCAGCTGTCCCCACAGCTGTATTTAGGTGCTGGCCCTGCTAGGTGTATAGCAGGAGGCTGTTTGCAGCCTTTTAGGGATGGTTTTTATTCTCATCTGAAATGAGCTGCTAGATGTACTACGGCTGTCACTTGGTGAAAAGAAATTTCAGGCACCTTCAAGACCGCGCAGCTGTAATTAAACCTGTAACCTCCTTCCTCTGCACGTCAGTATTCCTGTGCAGAGCGATGACAAGGAGGCTTAGGAAATAGTGCTGGTGCTCAAGAGAGATAAAGAACTTCAACAAAATCCCCCCCGAGAGTCTGACGTTGATGTATCGCCCCTCGGTACATCGGGTTTTGCTTATGAAAAATGAGAGGATGTGAGGGGAAAGGAAGGAAACAGCATCTCTGTGCTTGTTCCTTTCTAGTTCCATGTCAGTGAAGGTGGATTACAAACGCGGGCAGAACTTACATCGTGTGCTGCCTGAGCACGAGGAGCTGCAGAACATCGCCGGCACCGCGCTCACCACCTGCACCTCCACCGTGCTGCTCTTTGCCTTCCAGCAGAGCCGGGTGCTTGGTCTCACCCCTGCTGCTTTTGCATTGCAGTTGCAGCCCCCAAGCCCTCGTGCAGGTGATGGGAGCACCCAGCCCCAGGGCTGGGAGCTGCTCGCTGTCACTGCTTCACACCCTGCAGTGTCTGTGTGCTCGGTGCCCAGCATGAAGCTCCGCAGGAGTTCTGCAGGTGCCCGAGCTGGAGGGGATCCCCTGGCTGGGAGCTTTGTGCTTGGCTGCACGGTGCCTCTCTGTGTTAGCAGTGGTGTAAGAAGCAGGGGTGTAACAGCCTCCTCCCCGTCGTGTGCTGCTGCCTGGCTGCTGTGCTGCCATGGGATGGGGACACGGGCAGCAGAGAGGTGTGTGCTGCTGGCAGGGCTCGTGGGGTGGCAGCTCTGGAAGTGAGCATGGGAGGGATGGACGAGAGGTGGCAGGTGCTGGGGTTGAGCTTGCAGCTCGTTCCCTTTTTAATTTACACTTCATGTCGTTGTCTATCTCCTTCTCACCTTGTGATCTAATTTATGATGGTAGATGGGATTTTTTCACCCTTTGCTGCGAAGAAAAAATGTGTTCCAGCACTGCAGCCTGGCAGAGGGACCAAAAACGTGGAGTGATGGCCTCTGGCCCTCCCCAGACCTTCCAGCCCCATTTGGATCACAGCTGAGGCCAACCTGGGCACAAGGCTGAGACCCCAGCAGCCTCCGAGTGCTGCGGTCCCCGCAGGAGCGGCCCCGAGCAGAGGGCAGCTGGAAAGGGTGAGGGAAAACGAAATGTCTTAGCAGCATTTTGAAGCATCCTTGGACAGCTTAATGAGGGCCACGACCCTGTAAGGGCAGCTCAGGGCACCAGAGGGAGGATGTGGCTCCTGTGGTGCGGGTGTCGGTGTGTCACACGCGGCGTGGGGACGGGCAGTGGGGCTGAATCAGGCTGAAGTCACAGGGTCTGGCTCTGCAGAGGACGAGTGCTGTGCTCTCAGCCGATGACGTGCGGTGGAGAAGTCATCCGTGGGAAGGCCACCGCCGGGGAGAGGTGACAAAGCTGCTGCTGGGTACAGCTGCTCAGCCCCCAGGTGCCCCTGGCTTCCAGTTCTGTTCGTGTGAGGCCTCTGGGGCTCGGCAGTGCCAGCACAGCTGCTGTCACCCCACCCCACGTGGGACCTCCCACGGAGTGGGGGCTGTGGGGAGATGCCAGCATCTCCCGGCTGTGTGCGGAGCCCTGAGGTGAGTCAGGCTCTGAGCTCTGCTTTCCCCCTCCCTTCAGACAGGGTTTTATTTTGCTTTTTGCACCAGCTCCTGTGTTGGGTCAGAGCTGTGCTCAGCTTCATTCACAATAACAACAGGAGGGGCCAAGGCTTGCTCCCCACAGCTGCCTCCAGTGCTTCCCTCCCCATTCCTTCCCCCCAGGACCAAAGCCATCCACGGCAACAAACACCCAGCCAGGCACTCTGTGAGCTTGCCAAGCTGTGCTGGGCAGGAACACTCATTTTGTCCCCAGCTGCATTGCGTGGTACCTGCCCAGCATCCAGGCTGTGCCCCGGGCAGCACCGCTCCATCAGAGATGGAGAATTGTCACATTCCCTCGGCAACAATATGTGACATTATCCGAGCAATCTGCCCTTGGTGTGTTTCCAGAAATAGTCGGGCCTACAGTAGGCATGGTGACATCTGGATGCATTACTGTTGAGTTCAGAAGCAGTCAGTAAACATGACAGCATCCATTGTTTAAAGGTTATTTCGAGTTGTCTGGCCGTGCGATGGGAAGACCTCAATGGCACTCTGATAATTGCCTTTTCCTAAGGAACAAAGTGAGCAGAAACCCAAAGGCAAGCCTCAGCCCATCCTCAGCAGGCCAGGGACCTGATCCCAACTGAGAACGAAGGGAGTTTTTTCTGTTTATTTCAGTGCTGCTGGATCAAGGCTCAGCAGGGTGTTGAGCACAACTCCAGGCATCAGGGAGCCCACCATTGGTTCTGCAGTAAAAATATCTCCTAGATCAGCACCACAGGGCAGTGGGGCCCATATCAGCACAGGGCAATAATGCCCTCCCTGAGGCTCTGCCCAGAGGATGGAAGGGGCTGCCCAGCGCCCAGCGTGGGCGATGCTCACAGCCCTCATCCTTATGTCCCCAAATGGTGAATTACCTCCAGGTGATGATATCCCCATCAGCAGGGGATGAAGCTCTGCACCACCAGCTTGAGGTGTGATTTTGAGGCCACACCATGGCTCATCCCTAGGTCCAAGCTCATCACAGGGTCTGAGCCTCAGGAGCCCGTAAGCTCATTCCCCTGGGAGAGCTGCAAGCAGTGGGCACTCTGCACAGCTCTGCTGGGGTTTCCCAACTTTGTGCTGGAGGGGACTCAGAGTGTTTTGTTTTTCCTTAAGCTGAGCAGTCCCTTGTTCTTCAGTTGTCTGTAATTCCACGCTGGTCCGCAATGGACAGAGATGTCCTCGTGTAGCTCTGCCCGCTCCTCTCACACCTGCAGGGCTGGCAGCAGGCAGCGAGCCTCAGGTTGGTTGTAAAGCATTCAGGAAAGGAAGGGAAACACCTCTGAGGGGGGTGAACACCCAGATTGCTGGGGGATGCACAGCTCGTGCTGGGTTCAGCCATCACCGTGTCCCCAAACCTCACCTCGGGTCACTTTGCTCAGCAGGAGGGGCAGCTTTAGGGCATGCACATTGCAGCCCTGCTGAAACATCTCCCCAGGAAAAAGCTTGCCTGCAACAGTTCTGCTCCTTTTTATTCCTGGTACTTTTATTCCCAGTATTCCACCTTTGCTCCCCTAGGTTGTTTGCCTGTATTTTTCCCCTAGGAATTAGCCCATCACTTTCTGACATGGTGTGAACCCTGTGCTAAGCTCCTGCTCTGCAGAATCAAGGATGCTGCTTTGGCTTTGCCCTGCGGCTTATACCTGGATCCCCTTTGCTCTTGGAGCGCATTTGGATTCATTTCAGGACCTGTTGTGGGTTTTCCTGCCCGAGCTCTGGCAAACCATTGACTCTGTTCGTTATCTGCCTTCACAGCCGGGCTGCAAACTGCAGCGTGCAGGGAATCTTCCCCACTTCGAGCTGCCTGCGGTCCCCTGGTGACCCTGCAGAGGACGCTGCCCGCTGCTCTCTCGGTTTCCCACCGTTGTCCCAAGGGCTGCGTCCGCGGTGCCGTGCGCTGCCTCCAGCCCCGTGCGCTGCCCCGGGCCCCGCGCATCCCTCTAGCGGCAGCCGCACCTCTCCGCCGGCCCTGCCGGGGATATCAGGGGTGATACGGGGAAGGCTGTGCTGGCTTAGGAGAAATCCGGCCAGCCCTTAAATATCGGGCTTGATCGACAGTTGATAGCGGCTCTCCCTTGATATAAATAATTGCTGCAATTTGACTCCGCTGCAGCATCAGCTGTAGAAATCACTCATGGTACAGTACTGTGCGTATTGCTGCGCTTTAGTTAACAACATATGTGTGTGCTGCATAGCAAGATATGATGCCTTTTGTGGAAATGCAAGCTAGGCTCCCTTTGGGGAAAAAATCCAGCATTGATGCTGCTGGAGAGTTGGTTCTGAGCGGGGATTTTGGTGCCCTGGGTGCTGGAGCGGCTCAGGGGATGCATGGCCTCGAGGGCTCTGCAAGCCCTGCGAGCAGGGATTTGCAGGAATGCTGTTTGAAAGGCTCCCGTGTGGAAGGAAAGGGATCACTCTTCTTCTGATTGGTGCTGCCTGCCGGGTAGCCAAGCCCTGGGAAGCCAGCGGTGGGATCTGGGGAAAAATAGCCATGCTGCAAGCATGGGAGTGAAGGTGGGAGCGAGGGGATAACGCGTGTTAGTTGGGGCTTGCCATTAGGCAGATGTTCTAGTTTGGTTGTTATTTTGCTGTTACTTTAAGGTCCCTGGAGGGCTGAGTGCTGGCGTGCAGCACATGGTGCTGGCATGGTGGAGCCTCCAGGGTGTGAGCATGAAGCCCCTGTGCCTATATCTGGACTCAGGGAGTGCCAGCAGTGCCCCCCACCCCACGAATTTCCCCTTGGGGGATGCAGCATCCTCACAGCTGTCTCCGTCCGGGCTCCTGAGCCTGGCTGCTCCTTGCAGTGACCTCCAGCTGAGTCCCCCCTGGCCAGTGCTGGCCATGACATCCCACGGGCAGGCATATTCCCCCGGGAGAAAGGCAAAGCTAATATTGATGCCATTAACATCAGGCAGCACCAGCTTGCTTTTATTCTGATCTGCAACAGTTTAGCACTGCTGACAGCCCGAGAGCTGTTCCTGATTCTCACAGTGGCTCGTGGGAGCAGGTTCAGCCCACAGAAAGTGGGGTTTTCTCGCTTGCATGTATTTTCCCTTGAGTTTCTGGCATCAAAACTTTTGGTTTTGTTTCATTTTTAAATAAAGAAGAATAGGTCTTAGAAAAACCAAGACTATAATACCAGATTCTGAGAAACCAAGCGCTGATCTTGCTCCCTGGATGCTTTCATAAACGTTATGATGTGCCATTGACTGTTAGGACTGGCAGCCAAAGGGCAGGTCCTAAAATATCATCTGAAAAAACATCGATATTGCTGGGTTGTGGCAGTGCTGTGGCTGCAGAGTGTTAGATTTGCCCGGGCTCAGAAATACAGAAACCTTCAGATGCTGAAATGCTGTTGCTGCAGCCAGTGCCTGTGTTCTGCTCAAAAAGAGAAGGTTTCCAAAAATGAATACAGATGAGAGCGTTTGCAGGAACCTTAAAAGAAAAAACACTTTGCGTGATGCGAATGCTAACGTTGCCGTGCAGCCCGAATAACACAACAGTGTGCCGTTTCGTCATACCCCAATGCAACCTGAAGCAGAAGCATCTTGCCATCGTCGGAGCAGAAATTCCTGGTGCTCGTTGTGGTGCTGTCAGTGTCAGCGATGCCTTGGCAGCTCAGGAGATCAGCATATGGCCCCTGAAAGGTTTTGTTATTTCAGTTATCAGTTCCCCATTCATCCCAGCTACGAGATGAGCTCTGGGGCAGAGTTACTTTGTAAGACACCATACCTACATCCCAGTGAGTTCAAGCGAACTTGTTCAGGTGATGTGAGCTTTGAGTGAGGAAAAGTGGCATTCAGGGAGGATTTCAGGGTGGGAGAGCACAGCTCTGAGCCCCTCCTGCCTGCACCCCTGGGAGCATCCCACAGGAGGTGCCTTGGTACCCAGGGGCTGCTCCTCGCCAGGGGCCTGTAGCCTTGCAGGGATGCTCAGTGATTCAAAGCACTGCTCGTAGGCTCAGTTTGCAAAGAGATGCTTGGCATTTTCCGGTGCTGCCGGTCAGGCATCATTTACGTGAGGAAGGCAGGAGCTGCAGGCTGCTCTGCAAGATGCTGGCACCGATGTGCTGCACAGATGAGCAGCCCAAACACAGGCAGCACCCTGCCCATCCCCATCCCCAAACAGGGGGTGTGCAGTGGGGCAGGGGACAGGCACCCCAGCCCAGCCTGACCCCAGCAGTGCTCCTCCACGCCGCTCTCAAGGGCCTCTCCAGCACCAAGGAGTCATTTCAAAGGCAGTGCCTGTGCTGTCCTAGTGCTGATGCTAGGCAAAAAGATACATCGCATGTGTTTTGATTTCTGAAAGATGCCATCCCTGGGAACAGTCGATATTTCAAACATTTGATCTCAGCAGCTCTGCTAAGCCCACGTGTTTTGAAGCAGAGCAATTTGGGGGAAGGTTTTCCCTGTTTCTTTATTCGCCTAATGATGGTTTGCAGCTCAGCTGTATGAGTTACTTTATCTTTTCCGCTTTTTTGATTGTGGTGTTTTGTTGTGATGGTATTTTTTTTTTTTTCCTCTGAGTTAAATCTCTGATCTCTCAGAACAGAAATAAGGTGAGAGGAAAAAGGGAAATTTACTGAAAGTGGTTCAGTGATGTTTCCAACAGTCTGGAAATTACCCTCGCAGACGATGGTCTGCGTTAATTCCCCAGATGCAGCAATGATAAATCCTTATTAAAAATGAGAACATAAGGAGATTTTACTGTCAGTAAGGAATCTCCTGATCACAGCAGGGAGGAAGCCCATTGCTTTCTTGTCATCAGAGCCACTTCTGTGTCCTTTGTCACCAAGTGCACTGCTCACACCCCTAAGGCCATGGCACTCCCCTGTAGGAGCTGTGAGCACAGTGCACCCAGCTCCATCCCTGCAGGGAAACTCCAGCCCCACACCAGGGCTGAGGGCACAGGACAGCAGGCTCACAGCCATCCCCACACATTTCCAAAAGCTCTTTTCTCTCTGTTTGTTTATTCATGTTCTATGCTAACTTGCTGGGCTGGAGTGGGAGCAATGCTCTGCTTGCTTTTCCTCGCATGGGCTGAACCTGAGCCTTTGGGAGAGTGATGTAAAGCTGTAGCTATGGAAACTCCCTACCTTTTTTGTGATTTATTTTTTTTTTTTTAAGGCAAAAAGGTGTTTGTATCCCTTTGGAGATCCCAGGTGCAGCTGAGATGCGCTCTCCAGGGCAGCCAAGGTCAGCTCCCCCCGTGCACGCTGCCCAGCAGAGATGCAGGGACACAGTCCCATTGCAATCCCCTAACTGGGGTAAAAGCCCATTCCTGCAGTCGGACAGGGGATGCTCTCTGGAGCTCTCATCTCTCTGCATTTAATGGGCACTGAGGAAATAGTGCTTCCTGCTGCCCCCCCACCCCAACCTGGCTGAGTCTGTGAATCCTGAGCAAATGAGGCAGAACCGTGCAGTTTGCAAACACTTTGCTGCAGACCTTCCCGTCCTGCTGAGCTGAGCTCTCACCTTGTGCAAGTGCAGAGATGCTCGGATTTGCTGCTTCGTGGAATTGTACCCTGCACACGTCCTTCCTTTCCCCCAGCTCGATGGAGGGCTGAGCCTCAGCACCTGTGGGGGGAGGTGGGACTCATCCCCCCCACCCAGGACCAGGGCGTGGAAGGAGCATGAGCTCCCCCCAGCACTAAGAACTGTGACCTGGAGATGTGCTGTGTGTGGCAGCCTTCCCACAGCCACCCCAGCTCCTGTGCCACACTCGGGTGGGAGCTCAGTGGGGAGGTTTTGCCCTTGTCCCTGTGGCAGCATCAGTCACTTTGGGAAATGTGCTGAAGGCAGCTCCCAGCCCGTCCTCTGCCGACAGCATCGGGCTCGCAGGGCAGCAGCAAAGGTTTCCTGTCCCAGGTGAATGGATATTGGAGAGCACTGCACTTGCAGAAGGACAAATCCCCCCTTTTTCTGCCTTTGGTGCACAGCTTTCTGCCCGTTGGGGCTTTGGGATCTTTCATCCTGTGCCCAGCAGATTGCTCTTTGCTGGGTGGAACGGAGCAGCCCCTGCTGGGACAGGAAAAGCGCGAATCGGGGCTGAGATTTATGGTCAGCAGCAGCTCCTTGGTGGGGGGTGTCCCCACCCTCTGACTTATTTCCCACTTAGCAGTGATTGCAGCTTATCTCCAGCTGCTAATACCAAAAACTGCTCTCTCTGATGCTAATATCTCAGACTGACTGAACTGCAGTTCAAGAGGAGATTAAATGATGCGGGATGGAAGGACAGCATGTCTTGCTTTTTTTTCTTTTTCTTTTTTTTTAAGGAGTTTAGACTGCTTAAGATGTCTTGGATGACAGCCTGCTTTCCAGCTGATGTATGGAAATAATTCCTGGTGCTTATGCAGAGTGGGATCGTTTGGGCAGGGACAGGTGGGACTGTGGAAGGCAGAGCCCTCTGGTGTGGTTTGATAGCAGCTCCCATTGCTCTGCACAGTTCCTTCTTATATTTTTTGACCCATCCTGCCCATAGGGCTGCTGTTGACAGCCCCATCCCCTCCTGCTCCCAGCTGTGCTCCCTGCAGTTTTGCTGAGGGGCAGCACAGGCTGCATGTACCTGGCTTTATTCCAGGCAATAGCATCTGCAGGCCCCTTCCCTGACCCTTTGGGATGGCAATAGCAGCACCTCCCGAAGATCCCGGGGCACTGCAGCACTGCTGCTCTCCTTTTAGCAGCTGCACTCACTTAAATTCACACCTGGAGTCGTGCTTAGTAAGCCTCGATGCCGCTTTGATGAACTGTGCAAATATTATTTTTCATTAAGCATGGTTTGGTTGCATTAAGTGACATTATTGCCTCATTATTGCCAGGCACATATTCCCTCTCACTCCGTGCTGGGGCTGGCATCCCCTAAATCCATTCACTTTGAAGGCAGCCTGCTGAAGTGTGCTGAGCATCAGGGGGCTCACAGAGCTCATCTCTGTCTTATATACTAATAATACTAATTAGGGTGGGGGAGATCCCTAATTGTCCCATGAATTCCTGTTTTTTCTAAGCTTTTCTGTGATACCTGGTTCAGGAAAACCCAAAATTCGGAGCTGTTGTTGCTGGGGTGTGTGGGATGTTTCGGGTTTGCTGGGTTCTGCAGGAGCACAGCCCAGCGTCCGCAGCATATGGCAGAGTCTGACACAGCTCATCAGGAACATGCTGGCTTTTCAGTGAGTGTTGGGGTATAATATTTAACAAAGCACTTTGGGCTATAAAATTGTGTAGGATGCTAATGAGAGCAGACAGAAGGACCGGTTCTGTGTGACATTTGACCATCCCCGGTGCCCCATCAGCACTGCTCCGGGAGCGTTTCTGGCTGTGGAGCTGAGAAGGGGCAGAGCAGAGAGCACCAATCCTGGGGCACAGAGCAGTGCACCCAGGGCTCTGACCAACGCAGTCTGTATCAGTGCTCCTCTTGTGTTACCCTGACGTACCTCGAGGCCTGACTCGCTGCCAGGGGAGCTGAAACCAGCAGGAGAGAGCCCTGAACCGAGTTCTGAGCACAGGCAGGGCTCTCCCCGCGAGCTCCAGGGCCATGCCCTCGGAGCAGGGGCATTTCCCCCTCCTGAGCCCTGCAGCTGCAGTGCCCGGCAGAGCTGCCAGCTGTGCCCATAGTGCACAGAGTCACAGAATGGCTTAGGTTAGAAGGAACCTTAAGGATCATCCAGATCCAACCCTGTAGGATGGTTTCCTGGGCACTGTCTGTAGACTCTAAGTGTATTGCTTCTGGCCTGGATGTCAGCGGGATGCTAAGTGGGATGCTCGGGGAGGGCTGGAGCTGTGTTAGCAATGGCTGAAGCTGGATGGGTGCCTGCAGACCTAGCAGAGCCTATGGGCTGCCCCATAAGAGTGCCAGTGGCCTCAATACCTGGCTTCAAGGCTCAGAGGGACAGGCAGCTCGAGGTGGGTGCAAAGTTTTTCCTTCCTGTTGGGGTTTGCCATATAAAAAATGATGGCTGTGTTGCATTCTGTGCATGCCAGCCCACACCAGGCCAGCACTCCTGGGCAGCACAGCCCTTCCCAATTCCCACAGACTCCCTTCCAAAAATCCTGCTTCTCTTAGGGACCAGCAGCAGTGGCACCAAGTCCCGTTTTCAGAGCCCAGCTTCTGCACTGCTCCTGGCACAGGAGCGATGGAGGAGGACCACACACCACCCCATACCCACAGCAAGCCCCAGCTGCTCAGCCCCCTGCCCAGAGCACAGCCCCAGGCACTGGGAAGCACACAGGAGTGATGCAGCTCTGGGTGGTTTGCAGCCTGGAAGCTACGTTCTCCACCAGTGCTCCTGGCAGCTGCCCTCCCCGCTGGCTCCCCCAGTGCAAGCATCCTGCTGGCACACGGCCCCGCTGCTCCTCACAGTCCAGCTCCTGTTCATTGACTGGGTAGCGTTACAGGAACTGGGGGAAATGCAGGAATAAGGCTGCGTTGGCCACCAAATGGATTTTAGCTTCTGACTTGTTTGCTGCTTCCCCTCCTGCCGGCCACTCTCACAGTGCCTCACATGCTGGCCCGTTTCCCTTTTTCCCTGTACCGATCTCTTTTTCCCCATGCTGATCTCCTTCCCTTTCTTGCAAAATGGGGCATTGGCACCAGGGTTAGATGCACATGGAAGAGCTGGGAAATGGCCGGGCCATGGGATGGCTGTGCTGCTTCTGGCTGCTGAGGAGCAGGTCCTGGGGCTGGCAGGGGTTGCAGGGAGCGTGCTGCAGGAGGATGAGCTGTGTGCTCTGCGTGGGTGAGACACGATGTCCTTGTGCAGGCAGAGCTTTGGTCGGGCCAGGACTCCCTTTTGAGGCTCAGTTTTGGGGACTTGCCATGATGGCACTTTGAAGTAGTACAGAAGGCCTTGGGGTGACTGTTGCCGTGGGGTGGGATGGGATGGGATGGGATGGGATGGGATGGGATGGGATGGGATGGGATGGGATGGGATGGGATGAGTGAAGGCTCTGCTCACTGAGAGCTCTGGTCTGAAGGTTTTTCTTACCACAAATCCCAGAATCTGGTGTAACTGGCACTTGAGTGTCTCCCAGAGAAATCTCAGTGTGCTTTCCCCTGCAGTCCCTAGGTGTCCTCCCTTGTGAGCAAGGTCCGAGCAGCAGCAGCTGAGCCTGGAGCAAGGGAAGAAGGCACCGATCTAGGGTTGGAGCCTATGGGAGCTCTGCTTGTGTCTTCTCCATGCCGTAAAGAACACAAAAGCCCATTTTCTCTTACTTTTTCTCTTTCTTTGGGCTTTCAAGCTGCAGCCATCCAGCCGTGGATGTCCTGGCAAAACCAGACAAGCAGCAGAGGGCTGTGCCTGAACCAGAATGCTCATCCCAGAGCAGCTGTGCAGAGAGATGCTGTTGGCTTGTAGGGAGGTTCAGGCATCCTCGGTAGCTTGAGGGCTCCTCACGTTCCCCAGGGGCAAGGAAGGAGCCAGTGGCCATGGGACGCGTCTGCTGGTGCCTGCGTTCCTCCTAGCTCTGCATACCTTCCCCGAGACCACAGCAGAGCTGCAAAGCACTTCCTTTTACCGAGATATTTATTACTGAATATATGAATCTGGGAGCCTGCGGAGCGTGAAATTAGGAACAAATGTAAAAAGGAGGTCTAGACAGGAATTGTTCTGCTTATGGGCTCTCTCCCCCTTTTCCTTTGCATGCTGGAGAGTTTAATGCTTCCAGGTACACAGTGTTAACCAGACAAGTATGTTACAGGAGGAAAAATAGTGAGATGCAAATGGCCTTGCTCTAGGCTGCGATGCCACAGTGGAGAAAGCAGAGGGAATCCCTGCGTGCTCCCTGTGCTTGTCCCCAGGACACACAAGCATTTAATCCACGATCAGATGGCAAATGGCAGCAGCAAAGGTCCCAGGACTGGGGTGCCCAGTGCAGCCCTAACTCCCTCTCTGAGCAGCTGTTTCCAAATCACCACTGCAGTTTTTGAAGACATTTTCTGTGTCCCCCTGCTCTGAGCCTTTTTTGTCCTGGGGACAAGGACAGGGTTTGGCTGTGCACGTGCCCCGTGGCCATGCAAGCAGCTCTCAGCCGTAGCACAGCGGCATAAATTCCCTCCCTCCTCCAGCCCAGCTCAGCAGCACCATAAAACGTGATACTGCTTTATCCATTCAGTACTTACCCAACTTTAGCAGGACATTAAGCGCCTGAAAATATGCCACAGATTTATTTTCTTTGGAAGCGACTTAAATCCCTGACAGATACGGTTGCTTTTCCTCAGGTGCTGAAGCAATTTGGGTTTGGGGTGGCTGGTTTTTTGGTTTAACCTGATATGGTGAGCTGGAGGCCAGCTTTGTTACAGCACTTATCGGGTAGGTGGTCAGAGCATGCGATCTCTGCCAATTTGTGTCCCTCATCCCGCTCCCAGCCCCGTGTTTGTGGTACTCGGGGGCTGTGGGGCGATGCCACTGCCAGGAGGGCAGTGTGGGCAGCTGTGCCCATCCCCAGTGCCCTTGCTGGGGCAGAGCTCGGCCTTATTCTGCATGGGATGGAGGGAATTTCAAACCCTCCTGAAGGCTCTTGGGGCAGGGATGCTCAGAGCAAGCACTGCAGGGCTCATGCTCATCTCACACTGTGCCTCCACTCAGCACAGGAGGTGGGGACCGTACACCTTTGCCACGTCTGTGCTAGCACCCAAATTCCCCTACGGGTGCTGCAGGGAGAGGAGGATGCTACCCACAAACGTGGGACCGAGCTCAACCGTAGCATCCGTGTGATGTTC
Source organism: Penelope pileata (assembly GCA_013396635.1). NCBI lineage: Eukaryota > Metazoa > Chordata > Aves > Galliformes > Cracidae > Penelope > Penelope pileata. Next base: position 472,027 of record WBMW01004229.1, read on the forward strand.
CGAAGGCTCGGTCCCAGATACAGCACTGGCTGAGGCGTGAATGAACAGCTCCCACCTTTCAGGAGCATCATCCCAGGTACCCCCATGCTCCCCCGATCCCCCCTCGGCCACAGTGAAGCGAGGTGCTCGGTGCCTGCTGCACTGCGTGGTTCTGTCCCGTCCTGCAGCTCAGGGCTCCGTGGGGGAGAGGCGAGCGCCCGCCCCTGCGCTCGTTAAAGGCTCACTTAGCAGCTCCAGTTATTCCAAATTAAAATACCACATTGTTTTCATGGGGAAAATGGATTATAGGCTCAGAAAAAAAATGTGCACAGCTCCAACCCCCCTTGCAGCGAAGCTCCATTCGCAACCCTGTGCTCTGGGCAAGCAATGTAGGCACATCCCTGTCCCCAGCCCAGGACATAGAGTGTGCCAAGGGGCTGAGAGGCTGATGGCCAAGCCCCGTGCTGGCACTGGGCAGGTTTTACTTCCCTGGGTCCCCTCTTGCATGCGGAACAGCACGGCAGTGCCCAGACCTGGCTGGTTGGCCAGGATGGGGTTTTCATTGCAGGACCATTTGTGCAAATCCCATGGGGTCCCAGTGCCACCACTCACCCCCCGCATCCAGGCGTGAGCTCAATTATTCAGCCCACCTGCAGGCTGCAATAACACTTAGCAAAGCTTCACCCCACCACACCAGGTGTTTTCCATCCTCCCCCAGCTGCCAGGTGGCATTCAGAGGGGCCAGGGGCTCCTCTGATGGCTTTCACAGTGCTGGCATCCAGCCTGATCCCCCCCCACAGCAGCCACGGATCCTTCTGCTTGCAGCATGAGGGCAGACCCAGGTGGAGCCCTCTGCATATGGGAGCAAAGCATCCCATCTCATCCCATCTCAATCCATCCCATCCCATCTCAATCCATCCTAACCCATCCCATCCCATCTCAATCCATCCCATCCCATCGCATCCCATCCCATCCTGTCCCACATGCCAAGCCTCATCACCCCATGCTCTCTTTGTTGCAGGCTGTTAATGGAGAAGAGGGCGAATGACAGCCGGGACCGTGGTCATCACAGGTGGAATATTAGCGACTGTCATTTTACTTTGTATCATCGCTGTCCTCTGCTACTGTAGGCTCCAGGTAAGGCAGGGTGATGAGGTGGAGGTGTTCCAGAAACGTGGATGTGGTGCTTAGGGACATGGTTTAGTGGGAAATATTGGTGGTGGGTGGATGATTGGACTGGGTGATCTTAAAGGTCTTTTCCAACCTTAATGATTCTATGATGGGGAGGGCAACCCAGTCCCATCTCCCATCCGTGGGGTGAGACACGTTGGGCTCCCCGTTTCAGTACTACTGCTGCAAGAAGGATGAATCCGAGGAGGACGAGGAGGAGCCCGACTTCGCTGTGCACTCCCACATCCCTCCGCTCCACTGCAACCGCAACGTAGTGCTGACCAACGGGCCGTCCCTCTACAGCTCCTCGCCCTTCAGCAAGAAACCGACGCCGAGCCGCAGCGGCTGCCCGGGCTGCGGGCAGTATGAGCCCCCCACGTTCTTCCTCCAGGAGCCCCCCGAGGAGCTGCACAACGGGGGGGACCGGGTCAGCTTCCAGACCGTCAGCCAGGAGGAGCTCGAGCTGCCGGTGAGCGTGGGCAACCTGCAGGCGCTCAACCCCAACCGGCTGTCGGCCATGCGCGAAGCCTTCTCCCGCAGCCGCAGCATCAGCACCGACGTGTGAGGCCGGCACAGCAGGGAGGACTTTTTAAATGATAATAAAAAAAAAATCCATGAGAG
>WBMW01004229.1:473826-499883 GCA_013396635.1 Penelope pileata
AAAAAAAAAAAAAAAAAAGGGAAGGGGGGTGTTGAATGTATTGCTGCATAGGCAGAGATGTGCTAAATTGTAATATAAAGGGTTAGCAAAAAAAAAAGGAAGAAAACAAGGGGGACTGAGGGTGGGAATAGTTGCAGCTGGGATGTAAGGTTTTGTAGTGCTGCGTTGCATTTTTTTTTTTCTTTTATAAAGAGGATTTTGATATTGTGCATCCTTTTATACAGAGTCAATGCCCGTTCTCCAGGTGTGCAGCAGCAAGTGATGGGTGGCCACAGCACGGCTCGTGCTGCAGGGCAGTGGGTGCTCACTGCTGTGCCACGGGGACACTCAGCACCCATGGGCTCCTGGCCCTAGCGTGCAGACACACAGACATGGCCCTCTGGCAAAGCTGTCACCCATCCTGCCACCCCTCTCACTCCTCCTGTTGCCATTTCTCCCTGGGCCCCACTGGGTCGGGGCAGTGGGTGCACAGCCCAGCTGATGGAGGTGGGCTGGGTGGGTTTGCACGCACGCCAACACGTCGCTGTGCTTCTGAGCAAGCAGGGAGCAATGATTCCAGATGGAGGCATGCACCCCTCGCTGCCCTCTCCAAATAATGAGCCTCCCCTCTCCAAATAGCACCATATGCTACTTCTAATCTAGGGAGCTGAGTGCTGGCAGAGCAAGAGCGTGGCCATGTATGTGCACACGCATCCCTGCATGCACATTTTTTTTCTTTTTTAATTCAAAACATTTAATTGCTATTATTATTTTTTAAACAGGAGCACCCACGACACATCCTGCCCAGCCAGGGGTGTGCCAGAACGCTTTCCATTAGGCAGAGCTCCTCACCATGCTGTTTCCCATGGCCAAGACCATGGCACCAGCTCTGTCCCAGCACTGCAGGACCCACCCAGGGCTGCACAAAGGAGCATTTGGTTACCGAGCACCAGCACATCCTTGGGGCGGTCATGGGCTCTGCTCCCTCCTTGCTGTCCCAATTAATCCCATGTACAATTTGTCTTAGAAAACCCTCTTGCTCCTGGGTTGGGTGTTATTCAGGTTAAAGCATCTTGGGAAGGGTGGATGGGCTGCACATAGACTCTAATGGGCTCGGTGCTGTGCTCTGGGTCAGGCTTTGTTTTTAAAGATGCAATGAGAAGAAAACATCGTTGTTGTTCCGTAGCTCTCAGCTCACACACAGCTCATCTGAATATTTCACTTTCAGCTGCAAGGGCTTTTAATTCCCCACGGAAGTCAGCCTTTGCAAAGCTCTACCTTTGCCATTTGGGGGTTTCTGTTGGGGCTTGGGTTTGTCCATGTTCAAGAGCCAACGTCCCGTCCTGCTCCGGGCAGCACGGCCGTGGCTGTACAGTGCTCACTGCAGTTTGTTTAAATGCATTCAGACTTTGGGTTCTTTGCCTTTCTCGTGAACGTATTTCTCTTTCCAGCTTTCCTCTGTTTCCTACTTTTCTTTTTTCCCTTCCAGTGTAGCTTGGAAACTAAGCAAATGATTGACTTTCTCTCACCTTCACCTGGTGAACAGTTGTACAGGACTTCAGGAATCATTGAAGAAAAAAAAAGCAAAAAAATAAACAAACTACTTTGACATGGGTTTTGAGACCGACCTTTGTATACCAGCATCTTGAAATACAGGGTGGTGGTTGCAGTAGTGCAGGGATCTCCCCGCTGTGAGATGCTCAGCCTGGGTTTGGGGTGCAGGCACCAACAGGGGATGCTCAGTGAGCCCTGCCCCTAGGAATGTGCAATAATAACCACCTCTGGGAGCCCCTTGTTCTGCTGGTTCCATACCAAACCTCTTTGCTTGCAGGCTCCTGAGAAGCTTGCAGTCCCTAAACCCCCACACACAGCCCCACCAGCATCCCAAATCCCATAGTAATGGCCCAAGAAGGTCCCAGTTCAGGGACTTTTCCTTGCATCCAGGACTGGGAGCTGCTCTTCCTCCCCCAGGACTGGGCCCAGCCCACAGCCGGAGCCCTGACTGCAATGTTTCCAGCACATGGGGGCAAACACCCACTACAAACTGGAGAATAAAACAAGATACCACCATAAATATGACAATTTTATTAAAATATACATATGAGTACAAATTAATGATTATGTGGATAAAGTTCACTGTCTGTAAACAAATATATTAAAAAAGAGCACGTCTTTTTTGTGATATAAAGTGCAGTTATGTTTCCATATTATATACAATATGTCAGCATTATGGGGTTTTTTTTTGTAAGGACTATGGAACTAACACTTGATTATAAGATAAAATCCTCTGAAAAAGTATACACCTACATATTACAAAAGAGGGCTTGGGCTTGAGTTCATTTAGCAAATGAGAATCAGCTTCCCACCACGTTAAATGCAGAGAGAAAGCGCTGGGGATAAATCAGGGAGGAGGCACTCAACCCCTGGGGCTCTCACTCCAGTGGGTCTGCGCCTTCCAATGGCCATTCCCAAACTGCATAGGGGAAAGAAACCAAAGGACCTTGTAAAACCACGTGAATGTCTGCTCTTGGGGGGAATCAAATATACACGATCCTATGTACAGCTCTGATAACCAATGTACAGCAGCTCTGAAAGCAAGCCGTGCCACCACCGCGCCTCTGCACTGCCAGAGGGCGAGGAGAGCAGCTCTGCACCAGTGGGAAAAGGCACTGAGCATCCCCAGTGCCCACCTGCGGGGCACTAGGAGTGGGGCGTGCGGCAGGAGCGGCAGCAGGCTTTGCTGTAGTACCAGTGGCTGCACAGGTTCACTTTGATGGCCAAGGCGCAGTTGGTTCCTGCCTGGTCCTGGCAGCTGTCATCTGTGGGGGGAAAGAAGGAAAAAAGGTGTTGATATGGAAAGAATAAAAAACACAGCAAGTTCATGAGCTCCTTTGGCACCATACACATCCCACCCTAAATACTTGGCTGTGCCAAAAGTCATCCCAGCTGCCGTGTCCTGATTACATTACCAGGCAAAGCATCTCCTGGAAAGACCATGGAGCCACCAAGGAACCCTGCACTGAGCTGTCCCCAAGCCAAGGGCCTCCCATGGAAGCACACAGGGTGACCCCAGTGCACAATTCCTGCCCAAAAATGCTGCTTAAGGAGTCTGGGGCAAATACGCTGCTGGAGAGAGGGAGAAGAGCAAAACCATTCCAACCCTCTCCCACCTCCCTCCAGAGCTTCAGATCCATATATATGTATTATATACAAATTTTTTTTTTGCATAAAATCCATAGGAAGCTCAAAACCAGCCTGCTCCAAGGGGACCACTGGAGGACCCCAACAGCCCTGCACTGCATCCCTGACCCATAGGGGAGGCAGAGCCATCAGCCAAAGGCACCCAGCGAGCCAGGAGCCAAACCCAAGCCTGCCTCCTGCCTTCCTGCTCTTCTCCCACATCACCCTTATTCCCAAATCCTATTAAAGAATTAGAACCGCGTGTTTGCTAAAGATCACAGGGGCTTTGAGCCAGCAGACGAGTCAGATAATGAGATAGCTACAAATCCCGCAGGACATTCGGAGACCAAAAATCATTGAAATAATGGCACAGACAAAACTTCCTAGACATGAGCTGGAATCACACAGAAGCATCATCCGAGTCAGCTCTCCAGAGCTCCCTTTTATCTTAAGGTCAGAGCACACCGCTTTTGAGCTCTTCCCTTTATTTAATGGGGTCACACACAGATACGTGGCACAGTGATATCTGCACACAGCATTATGCCACTGGGGCACAGAGGGAGGGCTGTGCCCTCTGCCCCCTCCCTGGGGTGACTGCCAAGATGGGCAGCAGTGGTAAATGAATGCTGGAGGGTGCTGCTGGCAGGGGGGGGGGCTCACCTGGGGGCTCTGTGGGGCAGGGCTGCAGGTCACAGGTCTGCTTGCCCACTGGCTTCACCAGCGGGTCACAGCCGCGGACGATGTCCTTCCCTTGGTAGCACTTCACATCCCGCATCCTCACGCCGATGCCGCAGGTTTTGGTGCACTGGGAAACAGAGAAAGGGGGGTGAGGCGAGAGCCCCCCAGTCTCAGGGGTACTGTGCTGTGCCAGGATGTGCTATAAAGCCGCTGGAGCTGTCAGGGCACAGGGTGAGCTCTGCCCCTCGCTGAACGCCGTGTCCCCGCTCCGCACCTCTGGCCCCTCGCTCCCTCGCTGCTGCCAGCAGCATCAGACGTCTGCAGCAGGCTGACTGCGCTCCGTGGACGCGCTCCCACCCCTGGGGCTGCGCTCCTCCCTCCGCCTGCTGCTGTCTGCAAAGAGCCACGGCCGAGCTGGTGTGGCTCTGCCACTGCCCAGTGCCACTGAGGTGGCTGTGACCCCATGGGGCCGTGGGGTGCAGGCACTGGGGCCGCTGCCTGTGCAACGTGTTGGGGTTTGCAGAGCCGCTCGCGAGCTGCGCTCGCTGCCTGCTGCCCTTTGGCCGCCTCTTCGCACTGGGATTACAGCAGGGTTTCTTGGGCTAATTATAGGCTGTCACGACGGTTTCAAGACTAAACAAAACGAGCTCCAGGCAGACGAGAAGGGCTGCGTTAGGGAGCTCTTGCAGGGAGCTGGGATCAGCTCTTCGCAGCTCCTCGGCCCCACTCACCATGCACAGCACCAGGGGGCCCCACAGCAGCCTGGGGCAGCCCAGCCTGCCCCCAGCATCACCCCCCAGCTCCCCAGAGTCCCAGCTCTGCTCCCTGCTCATCCATGAGACAGCTGTGCTGCATGTTCCATGCACAACCCCAGCCACCCTGCTACCAGCTGCTGCTGGGAAAAGGTGGTGAAAAAGGAGGGGAANCAAACATCCCTTATTCCTGATCTGCATGATCACAGCAAGCTCTGCCTGCATTTTGCTGGAACTGACAGCAAAGCAAAGGGGCCCCTCTCTGTGCTTCCCTGTGGGCTGCAGCTTGCAAAGCCTCCCCCAGCTCCCTGGGTACTCTGCAGGTGGTGCAGCCCCTGGTATGAGGCTCACGAGAAGCATCTTCCCAGAGCCATCCCCTGCATCCCCTCCTACCTCTGACCAGGGGGTGGTGTACCACTTGAAGCACGGCCGCTCGAAGCACGTCGTCTCCTCCACAGGCTTCTTGGCCACGTCGCAGTCGGCGGGGTTGCGGGTCTTGATCTTGCCATTGACGATCTCCAGGCAGAGCACGATCCTCTTCTTCACGCCCCGACCACACGTGGTGTTGCACTGTGGGGGTGCCCCACCATGAGCATCCTCTGTCGTGCCCCAAAAGGGTCCATCAAGCATCACCCCATCCCCAATCCTTACCCGCTCCCAGTCCTGTGCCAACCAGTGTGACGGGCAGTTCTTGTCCCCGCAGGGGTGGATGGCCAGTGGCTTCGTCTCCAGGTTGCACTGTGACTCTGGCACCACGCGCCCGTCGCTGGTTTTGCAGTACACGTGCCGGATCATCCTGCCCTGCCCGCAGCCGCCGCTGCACTGAAACCGCAGCGGGCACAGCAGGTGGTCAGTGCAGCCCCAAGGATGGGGACCAAGGTGCCTGCATGGGGCTTGGTCACTCCCCAGCCCCACCTCATCGAGGGATGCTTGGGGTTTGCCATGTGAAAGCAAACGCCTGTTGCGCATCCTCCCCCAGGGAGCCAACACGTCCCCATCCCGCTGGCACCCAGCGCAACTCGGCATGAGCAGGAGGGAAAGTGCCACAAACAGGGAAACATGGGGCAGTTTTCAAAGGGACCAAGCGGGTGGCTCTGGATGTCCCCCTTCGCTGCCCCAAGCCTCGGGGGGAGCAGTGGCCGCTCCAGCCGAGATGCATGGTGCTTCGCAGCGCCGCTGCTGCCATGGAAACTGCTTATTTTTAGCCACAGAATAAAAAGCTGTGTAAAAATAGCTTGGGGTAGAGAGAGGGTCTCTGTAGCACAAATGCGCAGGAAGGGGAAAGGGGTAAAAGGGGAAAAAGATTCGTTTTCTGGGCACGGAGCATCAGTATTGCCAAGCGCAGCAGCACACACGGCCATTTGGACACCTGCTGCCCTCTGTGAGGAGACAGCAACAGGAGCTGACCGTGCTCTTGGGGTTCAGTCCCTCGAAGTGCCATCCCCAGCAAGAGGGGAGAACAACATGGGGTGACCCAGGGCTCCTGTCCTCCTGAACCCAGAGCACACCCCCTGGACTCACAAAAATTCACTGAACCCCAGCGCTGCCACATGCCTAAAGCCAGGGGGTGACTCAGGAGGTGGCACCCGTCCCCTCCCCGGGCTCTCACCGGTCCCCAGTCGGACACAGTCCATTGGCGGTCGCAGGGCGGCCCGGTGCAGTTCTTCTCGGCCAGGGGCCGGGCGCTGGCATCGCACAGCTTCTCCTCCTCCGAGCAGCGGATGTCCCGTGTCACCACACTGCGCTCGCCGCACCGCGCTGAGCACTGCCAGCAGGGGACAGAGGGGACACATCGTCTGGGTACGGGGTGGTGGGAACTGGGAGCTGCTTTCTGCAGTTTCGCATTTTTAACCTGGAATTCTCTATACGTGCACACTGGAAATGCACTTAAGAGCATCGGAAAACCATAGCCACAGGAAAGCAGCCCCTCTCCAAAGAGAGCACAGCAGCCCCGAGCAGCCACAGCACTCAGGTGCAGGAGGGCTATGTCCTGCCCAGGTGCTGGGGGCCATCCCAGCACTGCTGGCATTCTGGGGGCACAGAGCTGGCTCAGCCTCCTGGTGCATCCCCATCCCATCCCGCTCCTCTCCCAGCTGCAAACCCAACCCACAGAAGCCACAAAGTGCAAACCCAAAGCACCAAAACCACCCGATATCAGAGCTGAAAGCCTGCAGCTGCCACTCAGAGCCAGGAGCAAAATCTCCCTCACTTCCTCTGCAGGAACAGCCAGCTACTTTCCGTGTCCTCTGAGAATGTTTTCCCCAAACCACAGCACTGAGATTTTTATCCTGCGGATAAATCTGGCACCGTGCAGCCCAGTGACATTATTTAGAACTGGATTTGAGTTACTGCAGTCTCCCATGCACACGTTTGCTCCACGCGTAACGTAAAGCAGGGGAAAGTGTCAACAGCACAGCGCTCAGACGCACCGCGCTGATATGTTAATCCTCAGGTCTCTGAAACGTGCTGGTTTTTGGGCTTATTTCCCAAGCCAACTTGGCACCCGGCTTCAGATGTGATCCAAATTAGATTAGCTTTGCTGCTGGCTAAGAGCGAGCGGCTCCAGGGTTGTCTCAAGCAATCTGTCCCTGACACATGCTGGAGGAGTGGATGGGTTTCAGTAAAATAAGCTGCTCGGGTTCGCTACGCCAGTCAAAATATCGTGCTAGCACGTGCGCAGGGAGCTTTGCTCTACTGGACTTGGAAAATCAAAACATCCTGCAAAAGCAGAAAGACACCAGCCTTCCATCGGCAGCGCGATGGAAACGGCTCACCCAGCCTGCAGAGGGAAGATGGTAAATTACAACCAAGAATCACTTTGGGAGGCTCTGGGAGGAAGAGCATCCTGTATCTCATGGTACAAACCAGGCAGCCGCAGCGTAGCAGGGCAGATTTGTATCTGCATCTTGGCTCAGAGCTGTTTGCTCATGCTTAAAAGGGCTCCAGGCTTGCTTTGGGAGCAGTGACATTTGTCCCTTTGGCTTCAGGGCACAGACGCTGCGCTCCACACGCAGCACTCCTCCATCGCAGGGCACTGCTGATGCCCTTGGGCTTGCTCAGAGCACAGCTTTCTGCAGGCACAGCTCTGGATGGGTTTCGTTCTCCTTACAGCATGGTGAAATGGGAGGAAGTGATGCTGATAGCAACACAATTCCTGTGTGAACCCCATTCCCATCTCCCTGTGAACCAAAGGGGCCAGCAGTGGGAGCACCCCAGTCCCAGGGGCACCACCAGCACCGTGGGTGTCATCACAGTGTTAAAAATAATAATAACAATAAAGTGACCAATAGCGGTGGCTGCCCCATCCTGGGGGTATCCCAAGGGTTCATTATAAGGAAAAAATAATAATAATAACAACAACTGGTGCACGTTGCTCCACACACAGCCACCATGGCCAGGGTCCTACGAGGCTCCCCTGTGCGGAGTCTCTGGTGGCCACGGATCATTCTGAAGCCCAAAAGCTCACCTCTGACCACTCGGACATCTCCCACTGGGGCCCGCAGGCTGGGTTCTTGCAGACCTTGCGCTCGTCGGGCCGGGTGATGTCAGCCGACTCGCAGAGGTCGCTGTAGACGGAGCTGTCGAAGCCCGGCGAGATCATCTTCCAGCAGCGCACGATGCGGAACTGGTAGCCCTCACCGCAGGTGCGGGAGCACTCGCTCCAGCTGCTCGTCTCCCACCTGCAGGGAGAGGGGAGGTGTTGGTGGGGGGCACCCTGCCCTGTGCTGCCCCATGCCATGCCACCCATGCCCACACCACTGTGCTAGGAGTGAGAAAGGGACCCCATGGTATCTCCACGGGGATTTGGGCAGCCCCATGCTGCATGCTCCCCACCAGCATGTTTCTCTGTCTGCAGAGAGCTTTTTGGCCTGATTGGGCAGGACGAGCACCCATCACACCCAACACAGGCACTAGGGAGCAGGATGCTGCCAGTGGGATACAGGAAGGGTGCGGGCACCCTTTGGGGTGCTGCAGTTGGTACCTAGGAGGGACTTCGGACAGAGCATTTGGAAGCAGGGACAGTTCAGATGACTGCAGGACATCTGTGTCCTGACGGGTATAGGCTGGGAATGGCACCAAAGGGAGGTGCAAGGTCAGGGCTCACCCACAGCTCTACAGATTTCAGCTATAGCATCACATTCATGCAGCACAGTCAGACTTTAACATCATGCAATGGGCTGGAAAAGGTGGGATCTGCTCCAGGACCCTGACTGCCCCTTCCCATCCCCTGCTACTGCTATCCTCACGTTACAAAGGGAGGGACTTCGAAACCAAGGGAAAAGACTCCTATACTCAAGACTTCTATAGTACAGCAACACTATTCTTTATATCAGAACTCTTAATTAAAAGTAAATAAATAAAATCTAAAAACTAAATGAACCAGCGGTCACAACCCTGGACACAAGGATGCCCCACGGACACCCAGACCATATCCCCTACACACACCATGTTGGGCTGCAGCACAACACTTGGCTGCAGAAGGTTGTCTTGTTTAGGACTGCTGCCTAAGTTCAGGAGGGAGATGAAACTGAAGTCTTTCCCAACCAGATCAGGCAGCTCTTGTGCAAATGGCAAATTCTTTTGGCATTGGCCACTAGAAAAGCATTGCCAGCCCAAGCAGCATCCACCTCTCCATGCTGTTCTTGCTTGCACTGTGACCCAAGCTGGTTTTCAGCCTTAACATGCAAAGTTCAGCGAGATCCTACCACCCCAAAAGGCACATACTTCCCCCTCCCCCCCTCCCCGGCATAACCAGACAATTATTCTTGCAATTCAGACAATTATTCTAAATCGTTGCAATTAACCAAGCTGAAAACTAGCACTCCATGTTTTGCAAGGCTGTACCTGGCCCCCAGTACCACTCTCCTCTTGCCTTTTGGAGCAAAGCAAGAGTAAACCACTTGCTTTGGTTGGTGAAACCATTTTAGGGCATGCACCACACTGTTCTCCCTTTGTACCACCCGTAGTCTGACACTGTCACAGCCCTCACACAGACCGCTGCTGGTCCTTGCAACGTACAACGCACACGCCCCAGTGCAGCAGAAATGCACTGGAGTCACACATCTTAGCAAATCAAATCACTTTTTAGATAAAAAGCTGCATCAGAAGGAAGACCTTCTGAAGGGATTCCGGCAAGGGTTCCCATCTTTGCCAGCATCTCACACTTGGCCCTGACCACAAGCAAACCTGGGTAATGTTCAGGATGCTAAGAGGGCAGAGGGATGGATCCCATGTACAGTTCCTGAGCAGCCCCACTCATGCACACAGGGCTCCTGCTGCTGGCCAGGGCAGGATGCAAACCTCCCTGCTCAATGGGGGACTTAGCAGGAGTCCAGCTGCCAACTGCCAGCAGCTCAGCCAGACTTTAACCTGGCAGCACAAACCAAAGCCTCTCTGCATCCCAGTGCAAAAAGGGCAGATACAACCAGGACAGGAGGGGTGGGGGGGCAAGGGGCCATGTGCCCCATCCCTGTTGCCCCTACCACTGTGCCAACCCCCCCAGATCCACTCAGGGCAGGGGAAGCGCGGGCCCCGCGGGCACGCCGGTACCTTGGCTGGCACTCTCTCCCAGCACAGAACTCATGGACGGGCTCGGGGCGGGTCATGGCATCACAGTACGTATCGTCCACTTCGATCCCGTCATAGCGAACACACATAGCATATGTGGACATCACTCCTAGTTTCAAAGAGAATACATACACACAACAGAGGATGCTTGGTGACTTTGACATCCAAATTTTTTTTTTCTTAATTTTTTTTTCTTGAGCTGCATTTTCCAAAGGAAAGCAGCAAGCCAAACCTTCTGCCCACACAGAAGATGCTGCCCAGCAGGAAGGACCACAGTGGCCAAAGCCAACATTGACAAGGGGTTAAAACTGGGTACAGCCACCGTGCCAGGGCTCAGCACCAATAACAACATGCAACCATTGCGTTTTTATAGGAAATGCTTAGGGTCTGCTGGGCAGCTCCCTGCTTCCAGGCTGGAGGATGGAGGTGACATGGAAACAGTCCCTAACCCACCCCAGCCATTTCCATGGCACCTTCAGTGTTGGCACAACGAGAGCCTGGCTGCAGCCTGGCTCAGGGGCTGAAGGCTGCAGAACCTTTCTGGGGTTTTTAGGGGCCAGCCGTCTGCTCTGGCTACAGGTAGCTGCAGTTACAGCCCTCAGGAACATATGGCTTGCATGAAACTAAAAAAAAACTAAAAAAATAAAAATCTACAGTTCTTGTCATTGTATGGTTTCTCTGCAGTATGTCATTAGGAAAAGGTAACAAGAAATTTAAGTAAAACCTCTCCCTGCTAGCTGCAAACTGGGCAGAGCAGCCTGTTCCAGGCAAGAGGGAGATTTGTTCAGAGGGGATCAAAGAAGCCAAAAATGGCCCAGAACATGTGGCCAAAGGGATCCTAGGGAGGAGGACAGCTTGCAAAGCCCCTGCCGCCTGCATGTGTTTGGCACACTTAGGAAAAAAAAGAAATCCTTGCATTTGCTTGTCTAAAAGGCATCCCTCAGATTGCAATCTCCTCTTTCCCCTTTCTCCCTTCTTTCCAATTCCAAAGTCCTGGGGCTTCAGGATTATTTCAGAGACCACACTGGTGAGCAGCACAGCGAGCAATGCGGGAGAGGGGACACCCCTGGCTCCCTCCCCTAACCAAGGGGCAAAGGAGGAAGGAGAGCAGGGCTTGGAGCTTACTGGGGACAAAAAGGGGGAATTTATGAAAAAAGGGGTCAGGTTTGGGCAGATATGTTGCTGTTCCAGGCTTACAGCATTGCAACTGAGATCAAGCTCAGGAGGAGTGGGAAAAAACAAAATCAAAAAGCCAAATGCTGCTTTGTTTCCTGCCAGAGCTGAACAATCCTCAAAATTTCACTCTGTTGGAAAGAAGCTGAGCTTTTCAAAACCCTCTGAATGTTTAAAAGGGGAAAGGAAATTTAAAAAATGAGAAGCAGGAGCCCGGCAGCACAGATTTCAGTCCCCTCACTGTTGCAGCTTCTCAGGTTGAAGGAGACGATGTGCATGAGTACCAGGACCCTGTGGGGCTGGTACATGCTATGCAGGGCTGCGAGCTGGAGAAATCCCCTGCACATCACCAGGTCCTTCCCATCCCTACCAGACATAACGCGACTCACACCAGCTGGGGCTGCTTCTTATAACTACCTGTGGTACATGTAGAGCTGCAGGGTTCATGGGAGGAAAGCTTCCACCTGTACATGTCAGCAGCACTCACACCTTGGCCCTTTCTTAACAACTTCAATCTGTTTCTAGCAATAAGCACAAAAAAAAAAAATAGCATTTACAAGGAGAGCCGTGATATGCCACATCAGAGAGACACATCTGCGAGCAGGTTGGGTTTGGGAGGGGATTGGCTTTGTTTGTCAGTTGGGTTTGGTTGCTCTGATTTTGGGGTTTGTTTGTTTGAGTTGTTTTGTTTCGTTTCACAACATACCTGTCCTGAGCCCCAAGTAGAATCCCCAGCCCGGTTAGAGGCAGAGCTTCCACTGTCTAGAAATAGAGAGAATGGGATAAAAATACCCACAAATAGAAACAGTTCAGAATTTAACAAAAGTTTGCATTTTCTGCTCAAATACACCTGGCCCTCGGCATACGGCGGCTAAAGGTGCAGCATCTCCTCCCGGCACTGCTGGGGTTTGGCTGCTCCCATCTTGGAAGCGCACTCCTGCCTCGAGCCTGCACATGGCACGGGGTTTCAGCAGCCTGACACTTTGCTTTGGGACACGAAGGCATGCCGCTTGCCTACCTGCTGCCTTGGCCACTCTTGCTGGATTGTTTTGGTTTAGGCGCGTGATTTGCATCACTCACGTTCATGCTACATTCAAACGCATAATGCCATTGGGAAAGGAAAAACAGATTCAGCCTGGTATGTGAGAAAGCATTTGTCAAACCAAGAACAACAGCTTCTCCCCGTTCAGTGCGTCGTACATCCCAAAATGTTGTAACACGTCAGGGATACGGCACCTTTCCACCAAAAGGCTTCGGTTCTCGGACCTTTGTGAAAACCCTGGAAGTGGCTATGCTGATTGAAGTAGGGGACAAGGTTGCATCCTGACATCCAGCTGACTCTGGCCTGGCAAGATATGCAGCATGTATGATTTCTAGGCAGCAGAAGCTCTGGAATTGCCTTATTTAAGAGAATGTAAGAGAAAGTTCATGTCCAGCCTATCAAATCCACTCTAAGAGGACACTGAGAATCCGAATGTTTCCTTCTAGACCCACCCTCCTTCCAGTGATCCTTCAGAAGGATTACACACAGTTCTCCTTTTCCCTGTTCATTTTGCCTGTCAGTTTGGCAAACAGTCATTTCCTGTGTTCAAAATGGAACGAAAACAAATGTGGCTATTTTTGCACAAAAAAATAAAATAAAGAAAACCTCGACTGGCTATAAATAGTGCTTTATCTTGCCAAACAGCTCTGCCAGAGCCACTGCCATCACCAGCCCTGGCTGCTGCCCCCACGACAGCTTTCAGGAAGAGCCATGGAAACAGACATCTGGGTTTTATGTTGTAATAGGCCTGGAAATGGGCTGAGACCTCACTCCTCTGCCCTACACCCTGCTCCAAGGCACCAAAGCAAACACCACATTATCCTGGGATTGGGGCATCCTTGCCCAAAGTGAAAATAAGCCTCAAAATAAGCTGCATATCACAACTAAGGGCAGAAAACCCTTCAGCACTGTCCCTTTAACGTGAACCTAAAGAACTTACACGTGTAATGGGGTCATAGGGACAAGTTCTTTCTCAGTAAGTCAGACATTTGGTCATAGGGCAGTGTTCAGCTCTCATCATTTCCAAAGACAAAACTTGTTTTTGCTCTCTAAATGCAAAAAGCAGCACAACGTCCCACTAACAAACCAGATGGGTTTTCCCTCTCTATTTATATACCTATTACAACCATTATGATAACATCATTTTCTTCCCTGCCTGCACTTCACTTCTGCTTTTCACACAAGCAGCAGCACCAAGCCCTGAGTGCCAGGTGCAGGTTAGCCCTTGTTGCTGCTTTCTAGAGAAACTTTTTTCTGGGGCAGTGGAAACAAACAGCCATTTCTGGCAGCAGCCAACGCTCTGGCTGCCCATCCTCTCAAAACAGCCCCTGTAGCAGGAGGAAAAACCCTGGCAAGTGCAGCCGAACATGAGGTGACTCCTAGAGCAGGACAAGGCCCCACTCTCACTGGGGGAACCAGGCCTCTGCGCTGCTCCTCATATGTTTCGTGCTCCAGCACCCTGCCTGCGTTTGGTGGGATCAGGGCCAAGCAAGACCCCACACCCTGCTATCATGCAGCATTTCGGCACTTATCAGAAATAGTGCAGCCAGCAGGAGCATGATTGTTCCACTGTACTCGGCCCTGGTGAGGCCGCACCTCAGCGCTGTGTTCAGTTTTGGGCCCCTCACTACAAGAGGGGCATTGAGGCCCTGGAGCGTGTCCAGAGGAGGGCAATGAAGCTGTGAAGGGTCTGGAGCACAGTCTTATGGGGAGCAGCTGAGGGAACTGGGACTGTTCAGCCTGGAGAAGGGAAGGCCCAGGGGCCTGAAGGCTCTCTATAACCTGAAAAGAGGTTGGAATGAGGTGGGAGTAGGCCTCAGCCCTAGCTAGAGCTGCTGTGATGAGAGGTCATGACCTTAATTTGTGCCAGGGGAGGCTCAGATTGGATATTAGGAAAAATTTCTTTTCCAGAAGGGTGGTCAGGCATTAGGACAGACTGCCCAGGGAAGTGGGGGAGTCACCATCCCTAGAGGTGTTTAAGAACCATGGAGGTGTGGCACCTGGGGACATGGCTCAGTGGGCACGGTAGGGATGGGCTGGACTTTGATCTTTGAGGTCTTTTCCAACCTTAATGATTTCAGTGATTATTGCTGAACTCAAACATTTTTCAACTATTGTGCTTAGATCTGAAAAAAAATAAAATAAAAATGATTTTATTCCGGAGAGCTGGGGGAACAGGTAAAATTGCAGAGCAGAGACAAGGGAGAAATGAGAGGAAAACTGCAGTGCTTGGGACTCTTCCTGAACGAGTTTAAATCCCTCAGCTGTGCCTTTGATAGAGATAGCTGGGGATAATGGGGATAGAATTTCTGATGGTGGCTTTTTTTGTTGATTTGTTTTGTTAATCACAGGTAAGTGCACCCGAGACACTGATAGTCTTGTTTGTACTATCCTGCAATAGCCAAGTTGCTCTGAATTCCAAAGCACGTGCAGATCCCTGTCTTCCCAGGAGGCAGGAAAGCATCAGCCCCATTTAACAGCTGCTGACCAAGGCCACCCAGGGAGGGTGCTGGGACCAGGCAAGGTCCCAGGTGCGGGGCGGGCTCCCTGCTCACCCCACAGTGCAGCTCTGCAGGGGGCTGATGGTGCTGCTCTCGCTTGTCAGAGCACTAATGAAATGCTTGCTTTGACAGCTGGAGGCAGGGGTTTAAGCCAAGCCTTGAGAAGAGATGATAGACAAGCTCTTGGCACTATTTAAGTGTTCTTATCATTAAGAAGTCTGTTGATATGCTTGGCTGCATGGACATTTTCTTTAGCATAAGTTTCTTTAACATAAGCTAGCATAAGCTCTAGATAAATACACCTAACTATAACCAGAGGGCATTTGCGCAGTGCTTCACATCTCCTGAAGTTCAGCATCTCAACCCATGTTTTACCAGTGGGAAATGGGCAACAGAGCTGAAGTAGCACAGCAAGGAGCTGCTGACCAAACAAGCCAGAAGGGACCAGAACCCATGGCTGTGGATCTGGGACCTGGATGACTCCCAAGGCCCTATCTCAGCCCAAGCTCTCCAGGGAATGCTCTAATCTGTGGCTGCATGCAAGGACTGCTAATTGCTGCTCTGCCCAGCTCATGCTGGGAACATGCTGCTATGAGCCCTGCGGCACCTCAAGAGGTGCTCAACATGGACATGAGGACAAGCACTATCCTGAGACACTTTCACTCAGCCCAGCCCTGCCCAGGTGAGTTATGCTGCTAAAGACAGATTACACTTTCTTTTTTTAAAACCTCCCCATTGCATTTCTGTAACACTCACTCAAAGTCAGCCATCAAAGGGATCCTGAAGTGCCAGTCCTATTATCAACCACTTTAAGCTGCCAACAGAGAGCTTTTGATATTCTTATCAAAGCTGTGATTAATTGCACTGTTTCTTCATCCATTAAGGCAACAAACCCAGGCTATTTCTGTAGGCCCGGCACAAAAGCTCTTGCTCTGCTGTGCCTCTCCAGCAGCAGTTAAGCAGCAGGACAAACCCCGGGAGCTGTGAGAATACTGCTGCCAGCTGAAGGGAGGAGGACCATGGGTGACAGTCAATGGGGTGCACAGAAATGGGCCAGGACCACCTTCTGCTGCATCAGAACTAGGAGGAAGGCACCCAGGGAAGTCAGAGTGGGACATCAAGACAAAAGTTATGTTTTTCAAGGTGTTTTTTCTTTTTTTTTTTTTTTTAAAATAGGCTCTGATAATGTGCTATGACAGGCAGAGAGCAATAAGCAAGCTGACAGTCATCAGCATGGACTTGCCAACATCCTCACTGAGGAGAGCAGCAAGTTTTCCTCTTGCTGAGAGCCTCTCTCAACTTTCTGCTCCCAAACCATTGGGCCTTCCTTCCCAATCAAACCCTGGTGGGAAGCTTTTATGACATCCTATTCCCACTTACCTTCTGGCGTCCAAAGCAGATAAAAATCATGCAATGGGGCCTGCATTGAGTACAATGCTATTATGAGACGAGAACAATAAATAGGATTGACTACAAAAGACGTCTCCTACCTTGCTTTGTGTGTTCTGTTTCCTTGAGAGCTGGTCATGGTGACAGTGGCATTTGAAAATGGTGTTTCTGCAGATGAATTGATGGCTTTCCCGTTGCTCAGCTCCATGTAGGTGCTATTGATGGTGTAGGTCACAACACCATCAGTGTCCTCATAGTCAACATAGAGGCTGTCAATGTGGGACCCCACAGAGTTGATTGGGTCTCCCTGAGCAAAGATGCTGTTCATGGTCATGTTGAGCACCAGCTCCTTTGAGTCGGAGGCCTTGTCCAGCAGCTTGTCTCTGATGGCATTCTCCGAAAGGAATTCCCTGGAGGTGAACCTGGGGTCAAAGTCTCTGTCGTCATGGTCTGTCTGGTAAGTAGACCTGGTTACGTTTGAATCTAGATTGGAGCCAACAGGGGAAACAACAGTGACAACCAAAAAAATGCATTCAGGCTGGGAGGCGAAAGCAGCCCCGAGCAGCAGGGACACTGGAACCTGAACAGCCATGTCAGCGGCAAGAAGCAGAAGTAGGGGTCTTCAGGGGAACTCAGAGTTGTGCTCACTTGGGAAGAGCCCACAGCTCCCTTTGGACCTCACCTTGCTATTGTGTGGCCCAAGGAGAAGAGCCCAGCACACAGCAGCAGGGCCCCAAGCAACAGTAGAGGTAGGAAGGAAGGCGTCCACTAGGCCCCAAGCCCACAAGCCATGCAGGGAAGGCCCCCAGGGCAGCTTGGTGATGGGATGCCTGAGGGACTGGGGGGGAGGAAGGCATCTGTTGGGGCTGTTGAGGAGCAGGAAGTGGCAGAGGAGGCTGTGATGAGGGAAGATTGGCACACCCAGGGCTCCCTCCCTTGGCATTAGGCAAAGCACTGCAGGGCACCAGCGTGGAGACCTCACCCATGGCCACCCCCAACCCATCAGAAACCAGAACCTGAAGGGCAAAGAGGATTTATGAGCAGAGACATTTTAAAGAACTTTCCAAGGTTTCCAAACAACAAACCAGTGGGATCACTAGAGTTAGAAACGGAGCGTTTCTCAACACGAGCTCTGAGAGCAGAACAGTGAGGCCCAAGTCTCCTCCTTACCTTTGGGTTGTTTGCCCTTCAGTTTTGGCTCACAGTCAATTGTTTCTGCTCTTTCATAGACCTCATTGGTTTCCTGACCTTTGCTCAAGTTTAAATCTTCCTCCGTGTCCTGCCTTCCAAACACCTGGTTCTCCAAGTCTATCCTTTCCCTGGAGATTTTCCCAAAATAGGTTGCGTTGTGTTGGATAAAACCCAATGGCACGTCTCCATCAAACTCTCTGCTTTCTTCACTATCTGACTCAGAAAAGGTGTAGTAGATGGGCTGAAGATTTTTTGCGTGTGGCTTCCTCAGGAGAGTGTATTCAAATGTAATAGATGGATTCTTGCCATTTTGATTCCAGACCTAGCAAACACATCACATTATTA
Source organism: Penelope pileata (assembly GCA_013396635.1). Classification (NCBI taxonomy): domain Eukaryota; kingdom Metazoa; phylum Chordata; class Aves; order Galliformes; family Cracidae; genus Penelope; species Penelope pileata. Next base: position 491,625 of record WBMW01004229.1, read on the forward strand.
ACAGATACAGTGAATATATGGCACACGAAGTTTGTGATTCATCTTGGACTTAACAGTTGGTGAACATCTACCTCACTATTTCCAATCTGCTTTCCATCACATTGCCAGCTTCATACAACTGGAGACCAGGACAGTTTTCTAAGGGTTATTTTGCAGCACACCCCTGGGATTCACACACAGCTCCTTCCCCTCTGCTGGGGGACCACGGAGGCTTAGGAGAGCTGTCTCAGAGGTTTCTGTTCACCGTGTGCACAAACCTTCCCGCTTTTTGTGGCATTACAGAGAACAACGGGGTACACTCCCTCTGTGCTAAATCCCCACTGGGAATGGGGACTCAGCTCAGACAGTCACCTCTCCACTGATCTAATGCTTTAAGTGCCCAGGCAACCACTCCTTTCTCTTCAGGGAAGCCCACAGCCACATGGAAGATGGCAGGAGCGGGGCGCTGGCTGGCTGCCCAGAAGCAAATTAAATTACTTTTTTCCATACGCCTGGTTTTAGATGGTTTGATTTAAAAAGAGTTAGGTTTTAAATTTTATGCACTTGTCTAAGCTGGCTGGCCCAATTTATTCTTTTTCTACCAAGTAACTCCGATAAAACACCAAGGAGAAGAGAAATTCCTCACCATGCCTGAGGCAACCTCTCCCTGCAGAGAGGATACCAAGCCAACATTCATTATTCACAGCCCTGTCTGCATCAATGACGATACAAATAAGATAGGTGAGTGCAAGGAAGAGCACAGTCCCTGCTCCCAATTCTCTCCTGGAGCTGCCAAGGAGCTGAAACACAGCAGGACCCTGCTCCCGTGCCACCCCTTCCTCGACCCAGCACAACTCCTCCCCTCCCTATCACTCCACCCGAGCAGAGTTGAAAAGCCAAAGCACACCATTATGTTCAGTCCTTGGTTTGTTGGTCCTTGTGCGACAATATACTCTATGCCAGTCTCATAGACATCCATGGGCCTGCGGTACTTGAACACTGTGCCTGCAATGTTGAAGTTCTTTGGACTGTCAACTTTGTAGTTCCCATTGAAGAAATAGTACCCAGCTTCATCAGCGACAGCTTAAGAGAAGAAATAATAAAAATTAAAAAAAAGAAATCAGTTCAAAAGGTGAAAAGCACGTAATGTTGCTATTTGTTTGTTCAGAGCATGAAGTTATTGGAGTGTGGTAGTAATAAGATGTGTTTCTCCTACATTGTAATGCATTTGTCACTTGCTGTGTTTCCAACACGCACTGTGCAGGTACATGCCCAGAGCCATGCTTTCCTCTACACTGCAAGCTCCTGGGCACGCTGGCACACAGCACCAGCACAGCATAAACAATAAACAAGCACAGCCCTGCAGACAACAAGCAGGCTGCCAGAGGCTGCAGCAGGAGCTGCCTCTCCAGGAGCCCTGAGCTGATTACACCCAGCACAGCTCCAGCCCAAGGCTGCTCATCCAGAACTAGCCCAGGAACCATACGAAATAAAACCTTTTTGTTCAAGCCTTCCTATGCATGGCCACGAGCCTCTGAGGCAGCATCAGAGCATGATGGCAGGAAGCATGTGCCTCTGTTGGGCAAGTCCAGGTTTTCCTGCAGCCCCATAGCAGCTCTGCCCTCTCCATCTCTGAGATCAGCCAGCAAGCCATCTCCCTGGTGCTGCTGTCAGGAGGCCATTGGACATCCCCAAGCTGGGAGACATCAAGGGCATCACAAGAGAGGTGATGTCACTTGGCTGTCATTTGGCACCAGCCTATTCCCACTGCACTGCAGTAGCAATAATAATGACCAACAGTTTCTGCATTAAAGCAGAAATACACAGCCCAGGTGCTCAGACTGAAGTAGGAGAAACGCCTTGGCTTGTACAGCACAGTTGTGATTTACACTATGAATTTAGTTCATGTCTGCAATAAAGCTTCATTCATACTCACATTGAAAAAATATTAGCTAGCACACATGCATTCTAGGGAAGTACCAAGAGGTTATACACACCCAGAACATCTGCAGATTTTTTCCGCTCCACTATCTGGATATCCCTTGCTCCAGCGGGAATGTGCGTTACCAGGGAATAGCCTACGGGAAACTACAGATTAATGAAAGGAGAACTTTGTAATGAGTTATCTGAACGAAACACCCTGCAGTCAACATTGCAGTATCACAAGCAAACTGGCCCTGATCAAAATATTTACAGGAGCTACAGATTTTTAACAGAGAACAACGTTAACTGTTAGTTGCACACAGGACCTTACTGATAATAGAGAAAATGTGCAGACAGTGCATTTTGGTTTATGGTGGGATAATACAGTCGAGGGGGAAACATGCAATCCTTCAATGCACAATTCCCCTCGCCTAGTGCTAGGTAGGAGATAGGACAAATCCTGCTAACAGCACTGCAGCTTCATCTCTTAGTGATCCCCAGGGAGCATTAATCACACCCGAGTTAGATCACTCTACTTAGGACTCGTAGGCTCTGTTGCTTTACATTACACTAATTTTGGAAATCCTGCTCTTTCAAAATATCCCAGCTTCCTGTTATTACAACACATTTGTTTCTAGTTTTACTAGGTCATGGAAAAATCAAACTAAAAGAGGCAGCAGCATCTTGCATAACCCTGTGGCACTGCTCAGAAACCTCAGATTTCTGAGAAGGGTCATGACAAGTGACTGTTGGACAGAAGTGCTTCCCTGCCCATATCTGCAAGTGCATCAACACAAAGACATGGGAAAAGGTGACAGAGGACGCTCAGTAGGAGCTTCAGGCAGTTTATCAAAGAAACAAATAGAGTTCAACGAGCCCTCTAACACAAGTAAAGCGAAGAGACCCTTAGGGCCTTACCAAGATGAGAATTTCCTTTCCGGTAACTCCCAGTCACATGAGTGCAGCTGCTCCCATCTCCTTGGCAAACTCCACATTTATCCAAGGTGTGGGTGGAAAAGAGAATGCCATCGCAGCCAATTGGCTAGAAAAGGCACAGAGAACTGAGGGTCAGGCAAATATTGCACCCCTTGTAACTCTCTGAAAGCTACTAACAATATTTTTGCTATAATGTTTAACAACCTCACATTTTCCAGACACGCAAACCCCTCGGAAATCAGTGTATTTGCAGGATGTTCCATCCCGAGCCTGAACCATTAACTGTCTCTGACCATCCACAGTGGTGCAATGGAGGTCACAGGGCTTGCTAGAAATGTGAACATAGTCATCTAAGGGGAAAGGATATAAAGATACATTCAAAACAGCAGAAACACAATAACTTTCATCCTACCAATGTCAATGAATCTCTGCCAAGCTAAACAACAGCAGCAACAACAATTGCACAGCAGCCAGCGCTTCAGGAGCCACAATCTCTTGTGCTTGCAGCCTGGACAGGAGATTGTGCTCCTGAGCACGTGGCAGCTCGCTGCTGCAAGCCTTTGCACAGCCCCAGCTGCCAGCACGATGCACCTGCTGATGCTAATGGCACCACCAGCTCTGCGCTGCTCTGTGCAAGGGCTTGCAGCCAGCATACATATGTTACACATAGGCACATTCACAGATCAATATTTCATAGAAGTTAAATTAGCATAAGCATTTACTGTTATCAACATATACATAAGACTATTCAAAACCACAACAGCTTCAAATGCAAGATCTTCTCCGCTGACATTCACCCAAGCTGGACTCAGCTTGCCCCTTGCTTTCTGCAGGCAGCTGGCTGGCTGCACCAACTGGCACAGCTGACCCACACCCAGCAGATGTTTTGATACCCACAGGAAGCAAGTGACAAACCCATGCTTGCATCAGAACCCCAGTGCCAAGCGTTGCACTCCGCATGGAGGGAGCAGCGATGTACCCACTGGCCTGCGCGCCCAAGCAAGGCAGCATCAATGGCAAAACCTTATCCTGCCAATCCCCCAGGAGACACGTGAACGCCTGCTAAAAAACAAAACAATTCACTGTCACTATTCTGGTGAATCAGCTTGAGTAGTGAATGTTTAAAGAAAATTGTCACCTTGCCATAGGAACAGACAAAGCCAGCCAAGCAGTTAGAGCTAACCAGGCTGCTGCAGCCAAGTCCTACCACACAGCCCCTGCCAAGAGGCTGCGAGACAGGGGCTGGTTTCGCTGGAGAGGAGGCAACAAGCAACTTCATGAAGTACAGTTGTTGTTGGGTATGTACAGAGCCACCTAAAATAATAAAATCCCGCTAGATGCTGTCTCTACTTTTAGACACCTAGATGCCACTGCTGGGGTCCTGGGTCCCCAGGGAGTCCCCAGTATTCCCAGAAACTGGCTGAGATTTTGCTTAAAGCTCAATTTTGATGAGAGTTAGGTGCCTAAAAATAAGTTGTTTTTTTTTTTTTTTTTTAAAAAAAAACAAACCAGTCTGACTCCAAAATTATTTCTGCAGTTTCGTGTCGCTCACCCCAGATGACCGAACTGAGTAACTGCACCTCGGTGACATCTGGCAGAGCACAGGAGTTGTGTGGGAGGGAGCAAATGTCACTGGAACGCACCACAGCCAGCATCAGCCCCGGCTCAAAGGACACTTGTCTGGGTAAGGCCGGCTGTCCCTGCCAGCACAGGGCATCACCCCACGCACTCTCATCCTCCTCCAGCCCTTCAGCCCTGGTCCTTGGGAGTGGTGACCAAAACAGGCTGAAGAATACAGTCATAAACAGAGTTTGTTATTTTATTTTTAAGTAACCCTGCAGCTGCAAAACTCTGCTTTGAACTTGGGAGACAGCTGATTGTGTCTCTGAAAAATCACTTTAAAACAGCAGAGGAGGAGCCTTCCTGCAGTCTATAGCATCATAACTATCAAAATATTTTGGCTAAGCATTATGAAACACACAAAGAATGTCTTGTTACCAGGATATAAAGGTTTCCATTGATACGTTCTTCCATTATACACATGGGAGTTAAAGGATGAACACTGCTCCTCTCGAAAGCTCCTTCCGTTCGCGGGGCACTCCTAGAATGGGATGCATTAACATCCTGATGAAAATCAAATGTGGGGAAGGCTTCAGGCACATCACGCCCAGCTGCAGGGAGTGCTTCCATCGCCTGCCCCATCCACAGCCACATCCTCCTCCTCCCACTGCAGGGACAGCTGAGGAAATCCACTGGGGAGATGACACAAGGACATCCCGCTGGGTTTTGCGGCCCCCAGCACAGGCAAAAGGCTCAAAGCCCCCCAGCACAGCAAGGACGAGAGCCAGAGAAGGGAACTCCAGGTGCTAGAGGGGCAATCGGGTGACTGCTATAGGGCCAGCGCTCCCACCCCCAGGGACCCAGAAGTGCCATCACATGAAACAAGCATGACTTCCAATTTTTAATCAAACACCACCATCAATGAAAAGGATATCCTTACTTGTACTTTGCAGAGCTGGTATCTTTTGGATGTTCCAGTGCAAGTTTTATTAGCCAGCCCACTCACTGACTTTCTTCTGAATAAAGAAGCAACAGTTAGACAGGGGTCAGAAATCCTTCTTCCCACTATTTTTTAAATAACTGTTTGTTCCCTGCTTCCTCAAGACCTGTATCCATATAGCAGAGCCACACATCTACCACACTCTCACTGAAGATCCCCTGGCTTTGCCACCTGCACCGTGAGCTACCCTTGCTGCAGCATCCTAGGAGCATGGTGGGGCCCAGCTCTGCTTGGAGTCTGCTGGAAGCCCCATGGGCAGCCTGGGCAGGACAGAGCATGGAACAGCAGAGATCAGCAGCTCCCCATCAGCCCTGCACCACAGCGCTATGCCCAGGAGCCTTGAGAGCCAGACTGTGCCACGTGTGATGCTCATCTGCTGCTCACTGGGGCCAGCACAGAGCATCTCAGCAGCTCCTCCAAATGGGGAGGATACAGTCCTGGACCAGACCCACCTCCAGCATACGCAGCCTGGGGTTTTCCCACCCTGGGTGCATACCTCTGTCGCAGGCAGTGCCTCTCCTGGGACTTGACACCTCCACCACAGGTCCTCGTGCACGCCGTCCACTTGGTCCACTCTCCCCACCAGTACGCGGTGACATCCGCGCCATCCTCCAGGCTGTTGGAGGTCTGCAGCACATCCTGCAGGCACAGGAGGGTTTAGGAGAGAAGCAGCATTCAGCACTCACACTGCAGAGCCTGGCCAGCCCTGCTCAGCCCACGCTGTGCCATCCTCCACATCCGAGGTCAAGTCTGGGATTTCCATCTTGAGAGAAATTCTGCTTTTGCAATTGTGTTTTCATTACAAATTGGGATGAAACGGCAATATTTGGGATTCCTCAGGAAAGGACATGTTCATTGTTCAGCCCAAGATGGCAAAACCAAGCTCCCACACAACCCACGGGTTCTGACTCTTGCTCCACAGTGAGCCCAGGGAGGGGAGAGCTGGTGGCAGACAGCAGCCAAGATGGGCTGCTCCACCAGCAGCACCTCCACCACCTGCGGGTGCCACAGAGGCTCCCATCCCTTCCAGAGTATGGCACACCCAGGGGGGACCCAGCGTTTGCTTCATGAGAGGGGAGGGATGCTTTTTCCTGTGCAGGATGATCTGCTGGTTAGGGGGAATTCCGTTAATTCCGTGGTTACTGGGAAAGGAAGAACAGAGTTTCACGCCAAGCAAATGAAAGCGCCAACTGCTGCAGGGAGGGAGGAAGCAGCGCTCACCCAGGAGCAGAGCACAGCCCTTCAGGACCTGCAGACAATCCCTGCATGCACTCAACCAGATGATACAGCCCAGGTTAAGCCCAGACTGAAGAGTTACGCAAAGCCATGCATCCAGGCACTTGCTGGAGATGCCACACATGCACGGAGACCTGTCCTGCAAGTCCCAGGGATTGCCCACCCCATCCCCTCCCTGGGGTATTCACTGCAGCATTTTAATGCCCACAGAGCCCCAGCAAGGTGACACTCACCTGAGCTATCACAAAGGCCACGTTGCCCACGACAAGAAGAGCCAGGGCACCCCTGAGCCAGGACCACACGCTGATGGAGATGCTGCTCCACCTCCACCTGAGCATCTTCATCCTAGGAAGCAACCACAGCGCGCTGAGCGAGACCCCAGCCAGCCCTATGGGAAGAGGGATGCACAGCACACGTCCTCCTTGGTGCTCCCAAGGAAAGTGACCCCAGCCACCAGTAATAACATGGCACAGGTTTCCATCCCATCTCAGCTGCTATCTGCCAAACCACAGCCCTGCACGGTTCCCAGTGCTGCCCCTGATGTCGGTGTGAGTGGGGCTCCAAAGCTGCTCTGGGAAGGAGCACAGCTTACACAGAAGCATTGCACTGGAGGCAGTGAGCAGCAAGAAGTGTGCCTGGACTTTAAAGGAGCAGTGCATTTCAATCTTACCAATATTCAATATTATCAATTATTTACAGAACTCCTCCTAGAAGAGCGAGACGAAAGGTTTCATAAATTAAAAAGCAGTTTACAGCCGTTATTTGTCCTTTTTCTTTTATGCTACTCTAATTCCCACCAATGCTCAAACAAGTCTGCTCTTACAGAAAAGAAACCACGCACAGCCGGAGTGCAGAAATACAGCATCCCAAGTGCCAGCCTTCCACCTCTTTCTCCATTTCCCTCATGGAGGAGAACAACCCAGAATGGCATTTTCTTAATTAAAATCCAGCACAAAACCACAACACATTTTATTGTCAGCCTCACTGCAAGAGCCAGAAACGAGCAGGTTTCAGGAAATCATACTTCCAGGCAGTCAAAGCAGTTCATGCCTGTAAGAAAAAGATACATATGCTCTCCCCTACACTCATTCCCTTTGAAGGGCAACATCTTTGGGAAATGGGGAGCTGGGAGAGGGGCTGCTCTTGGGAACAGAGAGGCAAGAGAGCAGAACAGCAGCACCAAGAGGCTTCCCTGCTCCTTTTGCTTCTTGCAAGGGCTCTTGTGCAGCCTGGGAAGCGCAGCCTTGCTGGCAATGCCTGCACAGCTCTGGGATCTGTCTCGCAGCAGTTCCCAGCGGGGCTCCCGGCCCCCAGCTCGCCATGGCTCTTTGCCCCACGCAGAGGTCCAGCACGCAGACGCTTTCCAAATTGCAGATCCATTGATTAATCGAAGCCCAGAGCTTTTGGCTGGGGATCCCGGGGACAGGTGGCTGAGCTTTGCCTTACACTTGGTTTTCATTAAGACTTCCAGACACTTCTGATTCGAAGCCAATAAAATAGCTTGCTCAGAGCTTATCCTAGATTCAGTGAAAGAGCTCCATGCTTAAATAGAAGGAGGGAGGAAAAAATCAAGGAAAGGAAGGAGAAGAAAGCCACCAGCGAGCGTTTCGGAGCCGGTAGAGGAG
>WBMW01004229.1:500143-524564 GCA_013396635.1 Penelope pileata
TGCAAAAAAAAAAAGAAAAAAGAAAGAAAGAAAAAAAGGCAAATTCCTGCAAAGTCCTGCAATCTGTGTTTTCAGTGTCGGTCACTCTGCTTCTGCCACGCAAGGGAAAGGCAAAGGGAGGAAAGTGGGCTCGCAGGCTGTGGGTGACTGCGGTCCCGCTGGCATGGTGACAGCCACGCACGTGTCACATCTGCTCGGCTTGGGGCAGAGAGAAGGGTGAGGAGCAACGCAGCCCGTGGTTATGGGATGTGTGGAACCCACGTGTGGCACACGGTCTGCGCTCCGTGGGCTTCATGTGGTCGGGGACACAGCTCATGATCCCGTGCACATCGTGGCACGTCCCCTGCATGCATGGTGGGGACATCTCGGAGCTTTGTGGAGCGCACCTGGAGGATGTCCTCCAGCTCCTGGCTCCAAGGGATGCTCCATCTGCACCCATCAGGCTGGGACCGCTGGCATCATGGTTATCGTGGTTATCACAGCAGCAGTGCCAGGGATGCAATGCTGGGGGCATGGCTGTGCCTAGCACTTGGTGACAGCATCCAGCTCCATCACTGAGTGCCACCCATATGTCACCCAGCAGCCGTGGGGTGCAGGAGACACTGCACATGCTGTCCTTGTGAGTTTGGACCCTGCCTGCCCAGGGATGGCAGTGAGGAGCTGAGCAATCTATCCCAAAAAATTTACATGGGAAATGAAGTCTCCTTTTCTGTTTGGCTAAGTGTCTGCCAGCCTGCTTTAATTCATCCAGCTAGGTTGATTTGCAACTTTTAGTTTTCCATCGGTTGGCTGTGACCAGGACACTGGGAAAATTTAGCACTTGAGTTCACCCAACTTCTGTGTTTCAAAATATCCCAGCCCGAGACATGCAGGAGGAAACCCTTTCCGTTTCGGAACAACCAGGAGGGAAAAGTCTGAACACGAGAGATTTAAAAGGCATCAAAATATTTCATGTTGAAGACGCCAGCACAGCCCAGGTCCATGTGAGCCCCTGTGTGCCCCGGGCTCATCAGGAGGCTGCACCCCATGGACCCCCAACCCTGGGTGACCCCATCCCATTGCAGTGACACTCAGAGCTGGGGAGCGCTGGGGAGGAAAGCCAGGGCCAGGGCAAGCACCTGGGGAGCCAGCAGCAGGCGAGACGCACTCGATCTCTGTGCTTCACCAAAAGTCCATCAAAGCCAAAGGACTTTATTTCTTTTTTTTTTTTCATGAAACAGTTGAGATGACTCAGCGGTTTCTGACGCAATCCCCGTTTCATCGGAAAATTCCTAACCAGCTCCTAGTGGCAACTGATTGCTCCCATAAATCACGCACTGTTATCCCTGGCCGCAGCCGCGCGGCTTACGCAGCCCCGGCCCCTCTGCGTGAAATCAGCAGGAGCGATGCCATCGCGTCGCCGGGAGCTAAATCAGCCCCGAAAGCAAAACACAGCACAGAGCAGGTCCAAAGCACGAGCCTCCCTCCAGCCTCACCCCCACGGCACCGCAGGGGCTGGACCGGCCCCAGCTCCCACCACCCCGAAGCCAAGGGATGCGGGTGCTGCTGCCGAGGCTGCCGCAGGTCCGGCATCAATCACCGGCGGCCGGTCGCAGACGACAGGGGTTTTTATCTCCTGGTTTTTGGCATGAGCGGTAGAAATGACTTGCAGATGTTATTTACTGCTTTTGGGGTTGGAGTAAATCGAGACAAGATGCACCTGCGTGGACGGCGAGAAGCTCTCCCCACCCGGGACGGGTGCAGCATGCTCGCAGAGGACTTTCCCAGGGAAATGTAGGGCTGAGCCATGGGAAGATGGAGCGGGTGCTGCAACCCCTGCACCAGCCCAATTTCCAGGCAGCGTGCATCCCACAGCACAGTGCATGAAGGGCAAAATGCCAGCCTGGGTGAGGCTCAAGTGGTGCAAAAAAGCTGCAGAGAAATCTGATTTGTAGCGTGCCCAACAGTGGCAGCACCCCATGCTCCACCTCCTCACCCCTGCACCAGGCAGCTGCCAGCTTTTCCGTCCCAAATCTGTGCCCTGCATAACCCACAGTGCAAATAAATGGAGAGACAGATGCACCAAAATGTCCTCCTCTTGGGGCAGCCCCAAGCAAAGCATGGAGCAAGGAGCAAGGAGCATGGAGCAGGACCTGCTCCTGGTGGGCTGAGCCACATCTTGGCCATGCGACCCATCCAGGACCACTTTCCAGGCAAAAATGTCCCTTTTCTGGCCCAGCCCCAGTGCCGTGAGGTGCACTGGGGCATTGTTCCCAGCCCCACAAAAGCATCCAGGAGAGCCAGGCTGGAGAAGGAGAATGGCATGGGGTGTGCTGGTCCAGGACTCACTCAGGGATGAGACATCTTAGAGATCTACTGCTTTTTTAAGGCTGTTTGCAGAACTGACCCATTTATTCAGCCATTCAGCACAGCTACACACGGTATTTTTGGGCGAGCTCAGCACAGCATGTACAGCTCCAGGGCAGCCATGGGGCGGGTGAGGTCCCTGCACGGCCGGGACATTGCCAGGGGCATCAAGATGTGGCAAAGCCCCAACAGAGGCCCTGGCAGCCAGCCCTACCTCCTTCTCCAGAGCTGCAGCTATGGCCCAGCACTGTGTGACTAAAGCAAGCAAGAGGAGACCAAGAGTCGTCCTTCCGAGACGCTCCCGGACCCTTGCAGAGTGACCTACGGCACAGTGTTAGGCAAGGCACTGAATCTCTGCATGCTTGCATGAAATGTGGAAAATGGTGATTTATGGCATGTTAGCGCCGGGGTTTCATCCGTGGATATTTGTAATATGTTGAGTCAAACCCAACAAGGCAAAGCCACCGAGCTGCTCTTGCCATCAGATTCCTATTAAAAATGCCTCTGGGAAGTCTGAAAGCCACAAACAACCACAGTGTCCCCAGGTATGGTCATGGCCGTAGTTTTAACGCCTTTAAAAGCCACTTTTTTCTCTGCAGATTTCTTTCACTTTAGTTTTACCTGTCCCCAAAGAGTGTATGTTCCTGCAGGAACCTGGAGGAGCCTCCAGACCGATCACGCTGGGTTGGAAATTTAAGCTATGCAAAGATTAAAACCCAAAGAGTACAAAGCTTTTTCTTTTAATGGAATGAGCCTTGCATGGAGGTTGTGTGGTATTGTGTTGAGGAGCATAAGCTATGCAGCACTGCCAACCACAGGCATTCAAAAACCATGAGTCAGACTCCCCCAAATCCTAAGATTGGTTTCATTCCCTTCTGCCTTTAAACATCACAGCTTCAAACTTTTCTCTTCAAAAAATGAGATTTTTGGCCAACGGGGCTGGAGCTGAGACCCTCACATCACCGCTGGGCCCCAGCAGCTGTGACTGTAACAAAACCCCTAAAAACCACAGAAGCAGCAGGAAGCCCCGAGCTGCCCCCGACTGTGCCATGCATCCCTCCCTGGCTGTGCCCCTGCACCCACGCAGCCCAGGGCCACCCCGCACCCCCAGCCCCTCACCTATTTCTGCCTTTGGCATCCAAGCAGCCCACCCCGACCCAGAAGCAGAGGGGCATGAACTAAGGCAAGCTGGTGGCAGGGCAGGAGGTGTCCTCACCGCTGCTGGTGACGTTGTAATGGACAATGACTGGGTAGAGGAGCAGGGGAGGATGAAAAACCCAAAGGAAAACTGGAAGATGCTCACAAGGACTATGCGTACTAGGTTTATTCAACAGGGAGATGGAAAGGAGGGATGGTTTTAAGGGCAGGCATTCAGCTAAATCTGGCTAAAATGGGGTCAGGCCTCACAGAGAGTGGCTGTTTTAAGTGGCAGTTTATTCCCCTGATAAAAGCAGAGGGCTGCGGGTGCTCTGGCAGCGAGTGGGTCCCGTGGCCAGGAGTGTGTTAGGGCAGCAGAACCCAGGGCTCCTTTCCCCACACATTTGGTTGGTGGCTGCATAGAAGGGCTTGTGGTTCTATAGAGCTCTCCCTGCACCAACATTCGTGCCGTGGCTCTGACCATGGGGTGAAGGAGGTGATGGGATGGATTTTACCCAGATGTTCAGAGTAGGGAAGGAAGATTTGCACTCACAGGGATGACAAAAATATCCCATAGGTACTGCAGGGAGCCCTCCAAGGTTGACCCCATTCCCATAGCCCAGAGTGCACAAATCAAAGCACTGCAGAGGAGAAGTGCAGCAGAGGGCACCCAGCAGTGAGCACCGTGCATGCACAGCCGTCCTGCACCCGCTGATGCTGCACATTGCAACACTGCAGATCGCATGCACACACAGAAGCTGCAGATGGCTCCATTTCAGTGGTGTTAGCAGCATTAGTTCAAAACCAACACCTAGCAGGACGCGCAACAGACCCCATTTCAATTCTGGTACAGCCAGCCAGACAAAAAAATCACCCTGCATTCATCCCAGAGAGAATATATTCTAAATATCCTAAATTGGCATCCATCCCCAATCCTCTCTTTAGGTGTATTCTACTTCCAAATGATCGCCCTCCTCTTAAAAATAACACAAAACTCCATGTCTCCTTCCTCCACTGCAATGTCTGAGCTGAAACAGTAGAAGTGCTTGCAGAAAGCCATGGTTAATGTTACCCTGGAAGGATCCAGGACGGCATACCAGAACCTGGTTTTGGCATCTGGGAACCACTTTTCAGCCATATATATCACCGTTCCTGCGTGCACTCCGGTCCACACAAAATTAGCCCTGTGGAATGTGAATTCGAAATTCGCTTTCCAGAAGCACTTAAATGCAGGAGCTAAAATTTGCTCTTTCTAGATTTCCTACCTGCTTAAGGGAGCAGGAACAAAATTCTGGCCCTTTGTTGCTTGGGTTCCTTCCCGGGAAGATGTGCAAAGCCCGTGGCTAGCACTGTGGGTCTGAACAAAGACCTTTTCGGCAGCAGCTCCCGGGTGAGCTCGCCACCTGCCCCTCACAGTTTGCTTTGGGCTTTCTTTTCCAATAAGAGCTGCAACACGTGTGCAAACTGGGGATGTTTTTTTTTTTTTCCTTCATGCCTACAGTGCTGGCTGCAGACCAAGCACCAGCCCAGGGCGTGCAGCTGGGAGAGACAAAACTCCAGCACCTGAGGAATGTTTTCTTGCTCCTGAGAGCCCCAGCGTTTACTGCCCAGGGCTGGCACGCGCTGCAGCCAGCAGCCAGCTGGGTTTCCCTTCCACTGAGCTCCAGCTGCGTTTTGGGCAAAGGAGTGAGGGGGGTGCATGTGACAACGATTCGATCCCATTTTTCAATTGATGACCCTGCAAGTGGTCCCGAGGGGCTGCCCTGCACCTGGCTGTGGATGTGTGTCCTCACCAGGAGCCGTGAGCTGGATTTTCCCCCCTCCAACACCAATGGCTCAGGATAAGGCACCAAAAAGGAGTGGGGTGCTGCAGGGCATGAGGGCACTTTGCTCCGGTTCCTGCTCAGGGATGGACACATGAGAGGAAGCCAGGTATTTCTGTGCTGGCTTGGAGTGAGATGTTTTCATAGCATAAAGGGATCTTGAAGTTATTCCCTATTTATTTACGTTTTTGCAGGGATGGCGACACACTGATGGGCTGTGCAGGCAGGAGGGTGGCTGACAACAAGGTTCGGGCAGTGCCCTGCGAAGGGCTGGCTTTCACTGAGCCTTTTTCTCCATGCTCGCCTGCCTTCCCGTCGGACCCTCTCCTGGGGCAGGGGTGAGCCCATCCGACAGAGCTCGCAGATCGCCGGTGGCTGCTGGCAGCCCGCAGCCCCTCCCGAAGCTGCCAGCACAAAGGCGGTTGCACAAGCGCAGCATTCCTGCTCCCTGCTCGCGGGAGCAGCTGCACCAAAAAGATGCTGAGAATCCCTGCGAGGCTCCGAGGAGAAGATATTAACCCAGGAGGGGAGCAGTGGTGATATAATAAAAAGGCATAATAAAAGAGAGGAGCCACTGAGTGGATTAGCAGCCCAAACCTTGCTTGGCTTTTGGTCTCCTTTCCTCCAACTCTTCCACACCGCCCGGCGATCTGCTCCTATTTCTCCTCGCAGAGGGAAGATCAGCTCCCAGATTTCCATGGGTTCTCCCCAGTGTGGGGCTGGGTTCCACCCTTCCAAGCACCCAGGGCACACGCACCTCTAGGCAGCATTTCACACCGAATCGCATGCTGGATCAGATTTGATGCTGCTCCTCAGTTTGATGCTCCCCAATGCCTCCCCTCTGGGGTTAGGACAGATTCGGAGCTCATTGGGTGCATGTACAATAAATGCAGGTGCATTATGGCTACATGAAGTGAACGTGCACCCTGCCCACAGCCATCAAAGGACACACACAGCTGGGGCAATGCAGGGCACGGAGCATTTGCTGCAGGAGCCACCGGCTGCGTCAAGAATTTTGCTGCCCAAGAGGGAAAGGAGCACACAGAGATGCTCAGCTGTGCCTCTGCCACAGCTGTTCCTGCCCACAGCCCTCCCAGCCACGCAGGGCATTTAAATTTTAAAGCACTCTCCCCACACTTGCTCTCTCCTCCATTGCCAGCAGCTCACACAGACCCCGTCCAGGAGCTGCCGGCACCCATGGGCTCGCTGGTGGCCAAGCTCCTCCTGCCCACCCTCAGCACCATGGCCTTCCTCCCCACCATCAGCATCGCGGCCAAGCGGCGCTTCCACATGGAAGCCATGGTCTACTTCTTCACCATGTTCTTCGTGGCGGTAAGGGTGTGTGTGTTCCCCACCCCAATGTCCCCATGTTGGGAATAGGTGGGATCCCCATGGGGGGAGCGGGGATGTCACCGGGTGACCCCATAGCACCCAATGTTAGTTATCTCCCAATGCATGCGGTGTTGAGCAGTGCATTCCCCAGCTTGGAAGTGCTAAGGGGTGTCCTCGAGCAGCTTCGGTGCTGTTTGTGCGGTGAGGTCAGGGAGGGTCTGGGTGCAAAGTGCCTTGATTAATCGCAGTGCTCTGGAGCTGATCCTCCCTTTGTTTCACAGCTGGTGAACAGCCATGCTGGATTTCGGGTTTAGATTCTGTTCAGAGTATCTCGCTACGCTTCTGACATTTTAGCCAGAAGCACGCAGTCAAATTCTCGGTTTTGCAATTGCTAAGTGGTGCTGTGAGCCATGCTGGAGTTTCTGCACTGGGAAAGGAAAGGCCAAAACATGCTGCTGAGCTAGCAAGGGGAATGAATTTTCACTCTCCACCATGGCAGGGTTGTCCGTACCCTGCATTTGTCTCTCACCACCCGTCCCAAGGCACTTCACGAAGATCCTCGCATCCCCATAGGGACACAGAGGCAGAGGGTAGAAAGGGACCTTCCTGGTGCAAAAAGCTCTTCCACAGCAGAACCCAGGCTACAGCCAGGCTACAGCCAGGCTCAAAACTGTTATTCCTGAGGAGCCACCGTTGAAAGCTCCATTTAAAGCACAACGCAGGGGGAAACTTTCTGCCAGTTCCATAAAAACGACACGAGCAGTTAATAAACCCATCCCAGCCGAGCCCCCCCCCAGCTCCCTGGGGAAGCCAGACATCTACAATTTCATTTTGCACCGGTTTTGTGTCTGCTCCACCTCCCTGAGAAGCCCATCGGAAAGTTGGCCCGTGCCGGGGGGAGGCGGGATGGGTCCTCGCCACGAGCTCCGGAGCCGACATCCCCACGCAGGGAAGGGGTGCAGCTGCCGCCTGGATGGGGCAGGGGCTGACAGCTGCTGCCATTGCCTTTCTTCTCACATCCCAACCCTGGTGTTGTTTCGAGAGCAGCAAAAGTGCATGTCCATGCCCAACAAGTACTGCGACGTCGGCCAAAAACACGCTCTTTGTCTGCAGAGTCCCAGAACTCAGCCCCGAGTGGAGAGAAGAATAATGGCCATGGTGCAATTGTTTCTAGAAACCACGGCGAGCCAAAGGGCTCGCAGCAGTTCCCGTTATAAATAACAGTAGCATCCCTGTCAGGGCATGGCAGCGGGGATTGCTCCAGGGGCTCCGCGCCAAGCAGCACAGGGACTGCTCCAGAGTGCTCCGGTGCTACCAGTAGGAAACGAGCAGGGCTGGGAGCTGGGAGGAAAAGGCGAGCGCCAGGCAGGAGCATTCCTCTGATTGCACTGGAAAATTTCTCTTGGCTTGGTCTGCATCTATGTTGCATGACAGTGTTGCTTTGCAAATATCCCGATCAATGAGCAACGTTGAATGGGAAGGAACCAGCGGGCTTTGAGGGAATGCACTAGTGAGTGAATTCAGTGTTCAGACCCTGCCCATACAAACCCTAATTAGCCCATACAGCGACCTGGCATCTATACACATTTCATCAGGAAACTCATTTGGAATTCTTTAACAAGAACCTTTTGCTATTAGAATCAAAGCTCTCAGAGCTGCTCCTTCTGCTGGAGGAAAGGACTTCCCCATCCGCTCTGGGTCTCTGCTCATGGCAGCTTGGTCGTTGCCTTACAAATGCTGGCACAGCCCTAGAGGCAAACCAAAGCCAATCCACAGATAAGTCATGATAAGACAGAAAGGTGCTGAGCCTCAGGTTGTTTGTAATTGGGTACAGTGATATTATCTCTTGGATAGATTCACTGCTGCATGTCAGTGACCCTGGTGGATTTGAGACTGTTCTGTTCCTGGCTGGCCATAGTTTTAGCAGCCACTCAAAGACTGTTTCAAACCAACTGATAAGAGGAGATGTATTTCATTTTACCTTCCTGGTCTGTGGGTAAGCATCTAGCTTTCTATTTTTATTTATTTTTGTAACAGTTTTACCATGTATGTGATGGCCCTGGCTTATCAGTGCTGTGTTTCATGCGCTACGACATCCTGGAGTACTTCAGCATCTACGGGACAGCTTTGTCCATCTGGGTGTCCCTGATGGGTAAGCACAGCTCGTGGTTCCTGCATGTGGGTGCTGGTGGGCACCACGTGTGCTTGGAGCTCCACCTGCAACATGCAGCTCCAAGACAGTCTTTTAGAGAAGTCAGCCCGTGCCATGATTTGGTCTTTCTTTATATTGTAGAATCGTAGAATGGCTTGGGTTGGAAGGGACCTTAAGGGTCATGGAGTTGAATGGCTTGGGTTGGAAGGGACCTTAAGGGTCATGGAGTTGAATGGCTTGGGTTGGAAGGGACCTTAAGGGTCATGGAGTTGAATGGCTTGGGTTGGAAGGGACCTTAAGGGTCATGGAGTTGAATGCCTTGGGTTGGAAGGGACCTTAAGGGTCATGGAGTTGAATGCTTGAGTTGGAAGGGACCTTAAGGATTGTCTGGTTCCAAGCCCCTTGCCATGGGCAGGTTGCCCACACACCATCCATGCCTTGGAGAGCCCTTCTACCCAGTGGATGGACACACACCAAAACTGTCCTGCGCAGCGGCTGAGACAGATTTGCTCCTGGAGATAAACAGAGCCCTGCGGCCTGGTGTTCGCATGAACTGGGTGTTCCTCTTTCATCACCAGTTCTCTACAAAAGCAGAATTGTTTATTTCAGGTTGGCACATGCAGTCTCGTGCTTTGGTTCAAGGAACCACGACAGAGAGCACAACAAAATGATTTAGTGTGAAATGTCGTGTGCCAGGGAATCTCCCTTTTCCCCTCCCTTTCCCCGTGCTGGGTCCAGCAGTTTGTTTGCTGAAGTCCCTCAGCCCAAGGAACATCCCATCCCGACATGGGGGCATTAAGCAATGCAGAGTCTGCCACTTCCCTTGGTAGCAAGGAAACCAAAGTGGTTTAGTCAAAACAAATCTATCTCCCCTGTTCATCAAGAGCCTAGTCTGGGCTGACGGGAAGTATTAGATCTGATTAGAAAAGGCAGAAAGATATTTCACTTGCTTTTTATTAAAAATCCTGACTGACATATTATCCAGTTTTCCTTTTCCCACATTCCCTTCACTCTCTATTTCCCCTCTTGTTCCTCATTTACCGCTGAAGCGAGGTATAACAGAACACAACGAAAGAGCTAGAGAACCATGAAGGCTTCAAACCTGTCATATCCCAATTTTGTCTGCATGTTTTTGGGAAGGACATGAAAATTTCCAACAAGCAAAGAGGGTGGGGTGAGGGGTCCCCAACCCTGGGGGCTGGTCCACAGCTCTGGCATCTCCAGGGCCCCCCCAGCTCCAGGGATGGGGCAGCACCCCACCACCCCCAGCACCTCCGTGCTCCCCAGAAAGGACAGCGAGGGAAATGGTCTCCAAAGGACATTTTTCAGTAGACAGCGGCAGTGTCAGGGTAGGTCAGAGCTGATCCAGACACTTCGGCTCCTTGCAGCAAAATTCAACTTGATTGCTTCATTACTGCATTCAAAAATCTTACCAAAAAAAAAAAAAATCCCGGACTAAGATGTTTAAAATATTGACCCGCAGGGAAACAACAGAGATTAAAATGCGGACATTATCCCTTAGCCAAACTCCCTATAAAAACCCGATCCAAGGACATGGAAGGTGTGGTGCCTGAAGCCCAGGGAAGCCTCTCGCTGTGCCTTGTAAAGCCCAAGCACACATGTGCGGACGCAGACCCTCGGGCACGCTTCCCGGAATGCAAATCCAGGACAGCCATAACACAGCTGTGCGAGCTGGAAAAGCATGGAGCCCACTGGGATCCATAACTTTTATCAGTTATTACCCCATTCTGTGCTAAACAAAAGCCTCTAATAATTCACTTGCACTGGCGACTTCCAGCTACAAACCCCAGGCAGGTGCCGGCATTGCCCGTCAGCCCAGAGCCCCATCCCCACCACAGCCAGAACATTTGGGAGGGCTTGGGGAATGGGAACCGAGCACGGCCCCGCCGGCTGCGAGGTCCCTGCCTTTGTCCCTGATTTCTCGGTGGAGGCAGGAAGGCAGCAGCAGGCTCTGCAGAGCTCCCTGGATTTTGCAGAGCTGAGGGGAAGGGGTGCACTTCTCCCACCCACAGCCACAGCACCGCCAGGGTTTGGTTCCCCAAAGCAGAGCCCCAATACCTGCAGTGAGCTCCAGGGTGCAGGGCCAGAACACAGCCTCACGGTGTCCCCAGGTGTCCCCAGCTGTCACCCAAAGGCACTCTCACCCATGAGAATGCCGTCCCCATCCCCATGCAAAACCCCTGAGTTTGTGCCCATCTCCTGCTACCAGTAGTGTTGAGCTGGGAGGAGAGAGGGGAGGCAGGGAACACAGGGCAGGACATCTCCTTTAGCATCCCCCACACAACACTGAGCTCAACAGCTCCAAAATCAGCTCCTAGAAGCCCCCTCAGATCCCTCAGGACGCCTCGCTTTGCCCCCTGCCTGCCTCAGTTTCCCCAGCTGGGAGGCACTAGGATGGAAAGCCAAACCCAGGCCCAACCCTGGGGTCCCTGGGGCAGAAGGGAGCCTGGGGGGGCCCCAAGCTGCTCCCCCACCATGGGCACAGGGGACGTGGCTGAGTGAAGCCCTCTGTGCTCTGTGCCATGCAGCACTGGCGGAGTTCGACGAGCCAAAGAGATCCACCTTCGTCATGTTCGGCGTGCTCACCATCGCCGTCAGGATCTACCACGACCGCTGGGGCTACGGCGTCTACTCAGGGCCCATCGGGACGGCCGTGCTGGTGATCACCGTGAAATGGGTGCGTGGGGAAGGGCACACACGGGGCTCTCCTCGCATGGTCTTCCCCTCCAGGTCCAGCTCCTGGGCTCTGCCGTGCCAGCCCTCGGGTGTGTGTGTCCTTAGCTTAGGTTCTGGGGCGGAATGCTGAGAATCTGGCGTTGTGCTCCAGCTTGAGGCAGGAGGAGAGGAGCAGAGTCTGCAGTGTTGTGTTAGCGTCAGTGGGATCTGGACGCGGAGCAGTGGGTGAAGCTGCTCGGTGTGCTCTGTGCTTTCAGCTACAAAAGATGAAGGAGAAGAACGGGCTGTATCCAGACAAGAGTGTCTACACCCAGCAGATCGGCCCCGGATTCTGTTTTGGGGCGTTGGCACTGATGCTGAGGTTCTTCTTTGAGGTATCGTGCACAAACCTACACAACGTCACCCGTGGCCATGGGCATCACCCTGGCAAACACTGGGATTTGTGTGCTGAGGCCCTGCGGGACCCTTCTGTCCCTGTGCCCGTCCCAGCCCTGCCCCTGGGTGGGGACAGGTTGGGCAGGGGGTGACACGGCAGGAAGGTTGTCGTGTTTTCCCCATGAGTTATAAGGACACCGCACCACTGCGGCTGCTCTGTGCACTGGGGGCTGTGAGATACGACCTAGCCGCCGTCCCCGGGGGTTATTTTTCAAAGCAGGCAGTAATTGCACATTCTGACACAACATAAAAATGTCACTTCGTGGCACATGCCCCCCACCGTGCCCCATCTCCCCCCCGGCCTCGTCCTTCACGGGGTAATGAAACACTTCATTCACGAATTGGGAAACGCACAAATTGGAACGTGTTAAATCCACTTTGCCTGTTATTATTTATTTCTTTTTTAAGGCTGGAAATCCTTTCTTCTCTGACAGCAGGAGGCTCAGGGATACTTTTTTATTCCCTTCCTTTGGGCTGCCTGCAGGACCCCCGCGCTCGGCACCCGCTGCCCCGCTCCCACTAACGCTCTCCCCTTGCAGGAGTGGGACTACACCTACGTGCACAGCTTCTACCACTGCGCCCTGGCCATGGCCTTCGTGCTGCTGCTGCCCAAGGAGAACAAGAAGGCCGGGGGGGCTGGCAGCCCTGCCAGGCTTGACTGCTCCACGCTGTGCTGCTGCGTCTGAGCCTGTGAGCAGGGTCTGCCTGCTCCGCTCTCTGCTGGGATTTTTGCTCTATGCACGCCCAGGGCTTTCCTTCCATGGAAAGGATTCCTCTTCCCACCTCAGCCCTCGCTGATGTGGTTTCACCTTGCTGAATCCCCGTGCTGCTTCCTGGAGAAGCTGTGTCTGGGATGTGCTCCTGTGCCGGAGAGCTTTGCACCACTCCGTGTGCTCTCCGTGTCACCTCCCCGCTGTCCCTGCGCAGACCTGGGAGGACCCGAGCCGTCCCCGTCAGGCCCAGTCTGAGCACACAGCTCTCTGCAACACCCACTGGATTTTTGTGAGATAATTACTATTTTATTTATGCATTCTCTCAATGTAAATAATACTTCTTAGCAAAGATTTGGCAAGCGTGCAACACCAACATTTCTCAAGCGGTGCAAAAACCCTCCAGAGCCCTGGGTACAGCCACCCCATCCCCTGCCCCATCGGTGGCCGTGGCATCAGGTGCTGTGGCCATCCCAGCCCGCGGGCAGCAGGTGCGCTCGCAGTGATCCTCATTGGGATGGAGAGCCCAGGGAAAGGCAGAGGCACAGCAAAGAAGCTCCCGGAGCAGGGGGGAGGGCTGTAAGCCTCTAACATCTCCTCTAACAGACTATTTACTATAGCAGAAGTGTATGATTTATTTAGACTGTCTGGGAAAAACGCCAAGACTATATGTCACGGACAATTAGAGCAGTATTGATATACAGTGATGTCCACAGAAAGCCCACATTAAGCCTGGGTTCCTCTGGAAGAGAAATCCACCCCAGTCATTCATCAGAGCTACTTCCTGCGACGGGGCAGCGACCAAAGCCGAGCGGCTTTCCAACAAAAACACAAATGAATCACGAAGCCCCAAGCATCCAGGAGGCACTGGCAAGCTGGCGCAGCGGTGGCACGGCTGCACGCAGAGCAGAGGGATTTCAAAGGGCTCTGCAGGCACCGAAACCAGCACGGCCCGCTGGGGTGCAGGGGCTGATTTGCAAGATGCTCAGCGGGAACGTGTGCGATGCTTTCCCCACTGCTGGCTGAGCCGTCCTGAGCACATCCGTGCATCCCTGAATGCAACAACCTGGGGGTGCATTGCCCCGTGTTCAAACCCTCATCCAGCCCCCATCTCTGTGTGCAGCCTTTGCCACTTGCTGCAGCCGTGGAGCAGAGGCACCCAAACTATGCTGTGCCCATGCATGTGCCCATGGCAATCCCCAGCTGTGCTGGAGCACAGAGCATGGGGAGAGCCCTGTGCCTGCACAGCGCTCAGGGGAGAGCCGCTGCCTAAATGCAGTGGGTTATGGTAGCTAAAAGCAGGTTAAAATAGAGCTGGCAAATCCCATGCGAGCCAGGAGGGCACATGAGCTAAGGTCCAGCTGAGTAAATGAAAGCTCCTGCTCCCACCTGCTGTGTACTCAGGTGTTACACCAAAAAAAAAAAAAAAAAAACCCACAACCTCCAAAAAGAGCATTGCACACATTAGAATAGCAGCAAGGGTTCTTTCTCCCTGTTGCTTCCCCTCGGTTCTGCTCCACTCTGCAAACCGTCCCCAGGAGCAGCACCCATCCTTGGAGCTGCAACACAGCCGGGAGCATCCGTGGTCCCCGCGCTGGGGCAGCACCCATGGGTGAGGGCAGCACCCTGCCCCTGGGGGGTGGCTGTGGGGCCGAGCTATCGCCGGGCAGGATATCCCCTGCAGTACAAATGCAAGGAAATATTATAAACATTAACAGCAACGTAGACAAAACAGTCTCTTGTAACCTTTTAGCGCTGCTGAGAGCTTTGCCTGTAAGAGCTCTTGAGCCCCTGCCAAAAATTCTTGCTGTTTTCATAAGAGTAGGTGTTTTCGTCTAAGGTGCAGTCTGAGTGCTGTGACCTTTGTCATGTCTGCTACTGAAATTTCCTGCTTCTCTGTTATTCTCTTCTTTGGTAAGACGATATGAAACCCAAAACTTTTATTGCCCCTTTTAAAGCGTCTTTATAGCTCCCCGTCTACTTCATATACTGTCTTATTCTCCAACGCTGGGATATTACTTACGGGATCCGGCCTTGATGCTGCAAAAGGCATTTGGGTTGCGCGGAGCCGAAACCGCTCAGGCTTTTTTACCATCAGCCCGAGGGGGGAAAATGTAAGAAAGAAAAAAGGAAAAAAATGAATGAGAGGGGAGGGACCAGGCTTCGCACTCTATAGCCTGGTGCCTGCCACCAGCACGAGGCAGGGTGCCTTCCCACAAGCAGGCACCCGCGTGCAGGAGGGCTCAGGGCAGCACCCATGGGCAAAGTGTCCCCATCCCTGTGCCCTAGGGGTGACACCCACTCCCCTGGCCACGGGGATGGGATGAGAGGGGCGTTAGGACCTGCTGCTGCACGGGGAGAGGCTTCCAGAGATGTCTACTGGGGCTCGGTGCCAGCTAATCTTCCAGGCAAACCTTATCCAGATCCCTTTGGCTGCATAAAGCAGAAACCTGGCCAGCGCTAAACGTAAAAGCTTGGTTTCTGCTGCCAGCTGCATGGGGCACTCCAGAAAGCACCTTATCACCATGTGATGCTGAACGGTGGATTTTGGCTTTTTCCACGCGCTGCTCCCCCTCTCCCCACTGCACCTCCGCGTCCGAGCGAGCGGCCCCAGCCAGAGCCGTGGGTTGGCTGTGGGGTCTGAATGCACCCCCTGACCATCTCAGTGCCCTTCAGGTGATGCTACCCCACTGCAGAAAGCACCACGGCTCCATTCTGATCCTGTGCAGCTCCTGGGGAGCGGTGCTGGACAGCCCGAGGAGACGCATCCTGCAGGACCAGGAGAGGCCATAGGAACCCCATTTCCACGGGAATTCAGCAGTGGTGATTTCTGGGCCAGGAGCCCAGGGGAGGTCTTGTGCTGTGTTCTTCCATCACCCTTTGGTTCTGTTGTCTCAGTGATGCCTGTGCTGTGTAACATAGCATGGCTCAGGGGTACACCAGTCTGCAGGGCACACAGGAACCACCACCCATGTCCTGCACAGCACCGGGGCTCCCTGGCCCTGGGACATGGTACAGAGGCACCATATGAGCCTCATCCACCAGCATGGAAAAAAGGAGCAGCAGAAGCATCACTCAGCATCACTCAGCATCACCCTGCTATCCCAGCCCCAGTGCACATTTCTGCCTGGTGCACGAAAGTCTCCTGTTCTTTAGCAGCACCCAGGAGGAGCGGGGTGGGATTCACCATCATTGAGTTTGCTCTACAGAAATAAATCCTCAGCAGCAGCACGAGATGGAGTGAGGGCAGATGCACCATGCAGGTGGCACATGGGTACCACTCCTGGGACACCCCGCCTCGATGCTGGGCATCCTGCAAGGACCAGCTCCGGCTGCAAGCCCCTGTGCACCCACAGGTGTTCATGCACCAGGAAACCAAAAATCCGAGCACTGAGCCCTTGGAGGGGTGGATGCAGAGCAGCAGGGCTCACCACGATGCTTTTGCAGCTACAAATCCAGGTCCAGTGCCTTATGCCTCCCCGCTCCCGCGGCAGAGCGGTCCCGGAGAGCGGCGGTCCAAGGTTTTGGTTTAGGCCAATCTCCCAGAAATTCTGTCATCATGCAGAGCATCACGCACACTGCCGGATCCGCATTACAGAGAGGATGGCCCCGGGCCAGCGCCTCTTAAAGTCAGTGGAAAAACCCTCCCTCACTACAATGAGAGCTGGCTCGGGCCTTATACGATCTGACAGATACCACGGAGCAAGAGGAGCTGTTTTAATCTGGGAATATCTCGTGGCCCCAAAGCTTCTCCCGGAGGCTGACGGGGCAGCGCCTGCGGAGCGCGTGCTGCCGAAACGAAGGGCCCACGCTCGCAGCCCTTCAACGAGCGCTTAATGGATCGCCTTTATCTGATCCATGTGCAAGGGAACCGCTTGGCTTCCCAACCCTACACATCATCTGATGCTCATAAAAAGAGCTGATGTGTCTGGAAGCCCCAGACCCGAAGAAGCATTCTTTAAACGGGGAAAAAGTCGGCTCTGCGTTAAGCACACCCGCGCGGGCGCTTCCCCCACTGCCCGCGTTCTTCCAGCAGCGATAAAACTCATGATCTCATTATAAAGGAAAAGGAGAAGGGGAGGTTTGGGGAAGCTTTACACTTGCCCATTCTCTCTCTGTGCCTTTATCCGCGTTTTCGCTCTCGGCTTATCGGAGCTGAGCGGGGTGCGGGCTGTGCGCAGAGTATCGGGTAGCACCTCCACATCTGGAAGGGATTTTGACACGAGTTCTCCCGGACTGTTACAGACAGTTTAAAAGCAAAATCTGATAAATAGCAAATGTTTAACAAGTCAATAGGAAGCTGCATTTGCTAGAACATGTGGCCCTGACCGTCCTAGCACTGCCGCATCGCCAGTGCCTTCTGAGAGAGCATCCATGCACCCACAGTCATCGCAGCTCCAGTTGGACCTGGTCTGCATTACAGAGCAGACAGATGTGTGGTTACACACCCAGACATGCCCAACAGCCCTCTCCATGCCCGGCTGCTGCCTCCAGCCCTGATGATGAGGGGGTTTCTGCCCGAAGGAAAGCACTGCTGCCAGCGAAGCATCCCAACACGACAGCTCCCACAGTGTCGCAACCCTGCCTGGCTCGCAGCAATGAACAAATGCCTGCCCAAAAATGTGGCAACGAGCGTTAAAATAGACAGAATTATGCAAGGGGAGTGGAGGGGGAGATGGAGGAATAAGAAGTGACCAGAAAACCACCAGAAACCCTCCGGGATGCCTGCCTGTATTTAAAGATAATGTGTCCGGCCGTCTTGCCAAGTCCCACTCATTTGGAGCCGGGCTCATGTTTTGGATTAATTTTAAGGCAGCTCTCGCTCGCACAAGGAAGAATTTTTGCCTCCTTGGCCAAGGTGACCTTTTAAAAAATCTCACTCGCTATTTGTCAGCCTCGCACTCATTTAACATTGTCATCACCCAGGAGCTCCAGGGCAGCCCATGGTGGGGATCGTCCCGCCGGGCTCACTCGGTGCACAGCCCCGAGCTCATGGGGGACAGAGCTGGAAACGGGGACATCCCTCTGCCAGCTGGGGCTCTTCTCCTCCCCAGTGACAATCAGAAAGCAGAAATCACCCTTCCCAGACACCTGAGCCCCTCCAGGCACCCACCCTGGGCTGGCTGAAAGGTTTCCGCTCTTCCATGGGAGGATTCTCTTAACCAAACCATGGTGCAGACAAATAACTGTGCTCTCCAAGGATGCTTTTCTTTTTTTCTCTTTTCTGTCAAAACGCCCAACACCTGAATGCAAACATTCTGCTTTGTCCTGACACGTGCCTTTGTTCCTTTGGGGAAAGGAGAAGCACATTGCAGATGTCACCCCCAGAACATGGCCATCCATGGCACGCAGGCTGCCTGCCCAGCCCCAGGCTCAGCACTGCCCCAGGAGGAGCCACCTGGAAGCATATCCCAGCCTCCACCTGGAAAAGGCATCGAAGGTGCCACCTCCCACACCCCGACACAAAATGGGGACACTTTCTGAGCAGAAAAACAGGAACAATCGCTGGCTCCAGCACCTAGACTGCAGGCACTCAGCTCCCACCAGCAGCACCCAGCCCACCTTCTCACTGAGGCATCTGCAGCATCCTCATCACTCTGGAATCCAGAGCACGTCCACAGCACCGCTGTCAGATGCTTCCTGCGGAGCAGCCACGTTTCAGGATGCTCAGCCACTGACTCAGCGCAGACCCTGGGTGAGGTGGTGCAGTGCATGTGGCAAAAAATGGGGCTGAGCTTCTGCCTCGGCCCTTGGGACCATCCCAGGTAGGGCCAAATGCTGTTTTGTTTCTTCACACCTCAAGCCCTAAAGATCCAGAAGAAATAACCAAGTGAGAGCAACGATCAGAAATTGGAACTTTAGCTGCAAAAAAAAAAAAAAAAACCATATTGCAATATCTCACTGCATCTGGGGTCTCAGTTAAGCAAATTTCCTCCAACCAGCAAGACAAGCTCAGTTTGGGCTGGGCTGGATTTGAAAGATGAAGTTTTTGGGTAGCTCCATGGCTTTATTTAAACCAGCCCAACCTCGTCCCAGAGGGAAAGGCAGAAGCTGAAGGTGCCTCTTGTGCAACCGACGGTGCTCTCTGCCCAGGCAGGTCTGGGATAGTGCTCAGAGCTTTGCTCCGACTCTGTCCGGACTAAAGGAAAGACCACACACAAAATGGTTTCAGGATGCCAGTAGCTGTGCACAAAGCATTTGGTTTACATTAATTATGTCTGGACAAAAAAAAAAAAAAAAGAGAGAGAGAGAGAGAAGGAGAGAAAGTAAGGCAAGAAGACGGGAGGGATGGAAGCAGAATTCTGCATTGTCCCAGTAAGATCTCAGATCCCAAATGCAGATGACAGCCCGTGCCTTGTGCCTTAACGCCTCCTGCCCTGATGTCCCAAGCATCGTGCTGCAGCCTGCACGGCTCCTGCAAAGCTGCCAAGGGCTCTGGTGGGATCTGCAAGCTTTGCTCCCCGCTCTGCTTCCCTCTTCATCTTTTTCTGAGCAGAAGTGGTCCTGAGGAAACCTGGGGAAGGTGAAGCAAGTGCTGCTGCTGGGGTCAGACACTGGTGCTCACTGGCAATGGAAGCAGCAAAGAAGTGAGAGTACATGAACAGGGAGGAGGCAGATGGCAGTGGATTTGTTAACAGTAGAGGAATCCCCACTGCCCATGGCTGGTGCAGAAGCCCCAGCAATGTGCAAGCATGGAACAGGTCACTACAAACCAGCCCCCCATGGTGGGTCCATGCAGCTGCTCACAGCTCCCACCCTGGGACATGCCATGCTGTGCATCACCCCCAGCCCCGCTCGGGTCTCTGGCACACACAGAGCCGGGACATCACACCGTGGGCAGCAAGCAGCTTTCTGCAGGCATGGGGCTGAACAGCCGCAGCTGAGTGTTCACTGCACCTCGCAGCGCCAGGAGCCACGCAAACCCCAAACACATCCCCATCTCCCACGGGCACGGGCACGGGCATGGGGAGCTGCTGCAGAGCAGCACCCAAGGGCCCAGCTCTGAACCCAGCCACAGTGTGGGCAGGTGGGGCACGGCCCCAGCCCCTCCCCGTGCCCCCACACCTCGCTGCACATGGGTGCTGCAGCAGCCCCGGCTCCGCTCAGTGGCTCGGGGGGCCCAGGCTGCGCGCGCCAGAAGCCGGACTGACCCATGTCCGAGGTGATTAATTTATCAGGCTTTTGGCACCCACCTCTCCCAGCCAGAAAAACAATATCCCAAATTCCAGGCCCTCCCGCCCAGCAGATGTGTCTGCAGCGAGGGCGACCGTTCCAGCCCTCCTCTGTCTGCTGCTGCCTGTCCCCACGTCCCCGTGAGGTCTGTGTGCCACCGGGCACTGCCATGGAGCGGGATGGGATGGGAGGGCACCGGGTGCCACTGCTCCCAGGGAAACAGCAGCACCATCCCAGCACCCTATGGAGACACCTGGCCTCGGGAGCATGCTGTGCCTGAGCCCAGCAGGCAGTGATTGGGGCCTCATTAAATTCGTATTCATCAGGGAGATGGCACCAGGCTGCAAGGGAGGCATCGGGGCTGGCAGCAGGGATCACAGATGGCATCACCATGGGGTTCAGGTCAGCTCATGGGCAGCGTTAAGCCCAACACTTCCCTAAAAGTGAGAAACAAAGAGCGCAGGGCTCTCACCCAGATGCTGCTCGGGCGCTGGGCAGCCAAAAATGGGGGAGATTTCCCTTCCCCTCCAGTTTGGGAAGAGGAGGACACGAGCAGGCCCTACACCAGCCATGGGGACATCTCCTGCTCTGACATCAGGGGCAATGGGGGACAGCAGGGACACTCTTCTGTATCCCCAAGGGTCATCAGCACTGGCAGAGGTCTGGAGGAGCCCCGCGTCTCCTCGAAGGAGAGGTTTCACAATTCATCTCGTTTGTTCGCTGTGGCATTTTCATCACAGTAGTTTGACTTATGCAATTACATAAAAAACATCTAATGAAATCTCGGTGACACAAAACATGAACGTTTATATTGGCCTCCCCGTGCCGCGGAGTTGATCTTGGCCGGGGCATCCAGACAGACATTCTGCATTCTTCAGAGATTAAGCACTGAAATGCTCCGGAGAAACCCAGCTGCCTTCTCCCCCTGCAACCGCGGCGCTAATTCCAAACACATGGTAGCTGTCCGGGGAAAGGGGAACACATACATTGCACACACACAAATATCGCTGTGTCTGTGCCGGGCGCACCGCGTCCCCATCGCCACCGTCCCCAAATGCACAGCGAGAGCGATGCCAGCAGCTCAGCAAAGAGAACAGTGGTGGAAAGAGGGGTTTGGGAACACGGAGGGGTGATGGGTGAGGGTGGCACGGTGCTGGGGCTGGGCAGCATCGCTCCGTCCCTCGCTGGGTTTCGGCCCATGGGACGTCAGGCCCCAGTCAAAATAAACGCTCCTGCGAGGCTCCAGGCAACGAAACCCCGGTGCTGGTTTGGTTCCCACCTCCCCCCTTTTAAAAATTCTTCTGTCTCCCATTAAAAATCAAGCTGATCTTGAACAAAAAAAAAAAAAATAAGGAAAGAAAAAGGAGCAGAGGGAAGGGAATTTGTTTTTCTAAGCGGCAAAGCCCGCAGCTCGCGTGCCGGAGGCGGGGAGGGGATGGGGGACCCACAGCCCAATGCCACGGAGCTGAAGTGACATCCCTGTGTTCTGACTCAGGGCTCCTGCAAGTCCCCAGCCCAGCACCACACTGCGCCTCTGCACGCTGCGACTTAGGAAATGTGGCAAAACCCCATTGGGATGCACGGTGCCCGGCAGGACATGCTGTCCTGTGCCCCAAAGACATTGGATCTGCACCTGGGGACACCGAGGTGGCACCGGTGCCAGCAAACCCAGCACAGGGTGAGCTCGTCGTGGGCATCGCAGTGCGAAGGAGGGCAAATGCTGCCCGAAGTTGGCTGAGATTTCTCAAAGCAGGGGGTGCTTTGGGGAGAGAATCATAGAATCATCAAGGTTGGAAAAGACCTCCAAGACCATCTAGGCCAACCATCCACCCACCTCCAACATTACCCACCAAACCGTGTCCCTCAGTTCCATATCCAGCAACCAGTGCCGGGTCACAGCCTTGGATGTGGCCACCGTGCTCCTGTGTCGTGTCACCAGCTGCAGCCTGAGCTCCTAAAAAGCCCAAAATTACGATGTGTGCACGCACAAAGTGCAAAACCCACAGGGGTCCCACCAGCACTGCCGGCACCGCAGGGTCCCCTTGGGCAGCATGGGAGCATCACCACTGCCCCACATCCCTCGGTGCCATCAATTTAATGATGGAACATTGTGGACATCCAATGGACCATCAGCAGAACAAGATGTCAGGGCCACAATCGCTGCTGGCTGGGGCTCAACTGGGTGTTGGGAGGGATCCAGGGCTGCAGGGATCCACCGAGCAGCCCCCACCTCACAGCTGGGTGCTGGGGGGCTCCAGCAACACTGGGACATGGGAGGAGGGAATGAGAGGGGGAGAGGAGAGGGAAGAAAAATAGCCCCTTATTCCGCTTTCATCAAGGAAGCATCCAGCCGTCCAAAAAATTTAATGTCATATTTTAGCAAGAAAAACAGCTGTTGTGGTACTTTAAGGCCCAGAATATTTTGGCCAGGGCTGCATGTTGTGGATATTGGCTGAGTCAAGGTTAGCTGTTAAAAGGCAGAAATTCTAGACCCATACAAAGAAACATAGCGTTCCTTCAGATCCAGATAATATTTACTCCCAAGCCTGCTTTGTTTTGTTTTGTTCTCCCCCCTGGAGGGGGGCCAGGCACATGGCCTCACTTGGGGCAGGGGACGATGCTCAGAGCACAACAGGGAGGGGGGAGGGGGGGGACAAAAGCATTGGGAAATGCTGGGGAGCCCCAGTCTGGCATCCATACCTCGGGCTGTGCCCCTCAATTCTCTGTGCTGGGGTTTGCAGCACAGTAGGAAGCAAAGGGGGCACCCAGGGTGCACCCCAGCCCTGGGGGTGTTCGGGGCTCGGCTGCTTCCCTGCAGCATGGCACTGGGGATGGGGACCACGAGGTGACAGTGCTCTGTGTCCCCAGCTGTGGGGGGGGTCCCTGCAACCCCAACCTGCCCTGCTGGGAGAAGTGCTTGGGGAGATGCATTCCTATGGCATGGAAGCGAATGCCCCCCAGATAAAGAAAAAAACACCCAAAAATGGATATTGTGAAATGGACAAATCCTACACAGCTTTCAGTTGCCAAAGGAATTTCTACGAGGAGCCCAACTCCTCAGAAGCGTGGTTGGTTGCCTTTTTGTTTTTAGCCCACTTCCCTTTGCCCAAAGGAACGCCATCCAAAGGAACACATCCACACAAGGCTCCATCCGCCGGGGTTGGCACATCCCCCAGCAGACAGCCCCGCGGGCAGGGCCGTGCTCTGCAGCCCCATGGCCCCACTTCCCAGCACCGCCAGAGCCCTCCCCAGCGCCAGGGACACGGGGACAGCACTGAGTCCCGGGCTGGGTGACCCAGCGATGCCACACAGGCTGTGTGTGACTCACAGAGCTCCGGGCTAAAGCAAAGCTGTGCCCTGGAACAATCCCTCCACGGCTGCCAGGCTCTGCAGGAGCCGTCCGCGCCGTCTCTCTGCTTCACCAAAGGGACTTTTGGTGACCAACCGCTGGGCACCCCGGGGTCTCCCTCTGCCTCCCCCAGCGCCAACCACCAAACCCCACCCCGCAGACCTCAGGCACTTGGATGGGGAAAGGCTGTGGGTGAAAAAAAAAAAAAAAGGGAAAAAAAAAAAAGTCCAAGGTGGAACCGCAATGTTTATAAAATGGGTCACTGAATTATACATAAAAATATTTTCCTTGTGGATGCAATTACTTCCTGGACTTGTTATTCCACAGATGCTTAAGTTCGCCTCGAGCAACTCCAATAAATGCTTTACAGTCTGCTAGATCAACAGTAGCAACGCTGGAGTGAATTGAATAGCGCTGTTTCAAATTTGTCAGAAAACCACACAGTGTTTTCATGCGCACGTTTTAGAAACCCAAACAAAACCATCCCCGACCGTCGTGCTCCCTCTCCTTACGCTCTTAATGCGTTTCACATGAGCTCTGTGCAGGGCACCGGGGGCTCCCCAAAATGGGAGCAGGGCAGCACCTTCCCTCCTTATCCCATATGACCCCTGCTCCCTCTCTCTCCCGAATTTTCCACGCGCATCCTGCAGGGCCCGGTATGTGCTGGGGATGCGCAGGGCTTAGGAGGCTTTCCCAGGGGAAATGAGTTTCGGGAGCCCCAGAGCAGCCCCTGCACATCACCTCCGCCTGCCCCAGAGGTGAAGGTGCTCTCAGTGCACACAGGGCATCCTGACCTCCAAAACCTCGCTGTGACCGTTGATAAGAGCAACTGAGAGAACTGTGTGCTACTTCCCATGACCCTGGGTGATAAAGCATCTGCGCTGGGGCACTGGAGGTCACAGCAGGGGGACAGGGCAGGGTGCTCTCATGCCAATGAAAGAAGTGAGTCCTGCCCATGGGGAACTGAAGATCCACCCAGGGGGGAGCAGGCGGCCGTGACAACATTTTCCTGTTCATAGATGGACGGCAGAGCAGAAACACATCCTTGGGTCTCCACTTTCACCCCAAATTTCATCCGTGAGATTTCTGGACAGAAGGATAAATGGGTTAAAGATGGGCAATAGTGGGCTTACAAAAAGCTCCTTATCACCTTGTTTTGAGGACACGGCTGCGTTCTTCTCCCCAGATGGGAATCCCAGCTCATCTTCCCATTGCCCCATGCCCCACCAAAACCCCAAACATCCCAAATCCAGGAGAAAAAAAAAAA
>WBMW01004229.1:525793-585369 GCA_013396635.1 Penelope pileata
GGGGGGAAAAACGCACGCAGCCAAGGCAAGAGCAGGCAGCAGCTCTCAGGAATTTGGGGGGAGATTTGTGTCCTAAGGAATAAAGGCATGCAGCCTTTGCCAGCAGAGGAAAAGCAGCTTGGTTTCAGAGTGCCCAGCCCATGGGCAAGGGAAGGGGTCTCCAAAAACCCCAGGTGGTCGCCCCGCTATGGGCACTGCTTCGGAGCCCATCAGAGCAGCTCAGGGGGTTACACTGCACACTTGAAAACTGTGTGTATATATATATACACACACATATACATACATATATACATATCTTGAAAAATTCTTCGTGGAAATTGTTAAGTTTTTTTTTTAATCTGACCACCTGTCCACCAACTCAGGGCACCACAAAGCTGGTCGGTGCCTCAGCACAGCTCTGCCTACACGGGGTATCTCAGAAAGTCAGCTTCCCTCTGCGTGTTATTTTTTAATTTTTAGCCCCCAGGAACATGGGCTGAACGCAGGAGGAGCATCCTCCCAAGGCTGCAGCCTAACCCACCGGATGCTGGGAGGGAAACGCTCCCTAAATCCTGCAGACTCCCTGCAGCCCAGCAAGGCTCTGCTCTGCTCCCCAGCACATTGCAGCAGAGCACGGCCCTGTGCTTCCCAAGCTTTTCTGCAGCACAACACAGGGCTGTGTCCCAGGGTTTGTCACAGCACAGCATCTGCCCCTGCTGTCACCCTGTGTCACTGCACTGATGTCCCTGCATGAAGATCAGCCACGTGCTTCTCCCAGCAAGGCCAGCACAGACCTATGGGCGCATCCCTCCCTCTGGTTCCTGCTCTCCTGGAGCCCCCACAGCAGCTCTGTGCCACCTCCACACTGTGCTCACACCACCCCGGGCCAGCAGACACCCCAAAAATTGGAGATGCAAAAAGAAATTTGCAGCAGGAGATGCAAAGAGCGACCAAGCCACCGTGCTGTGTGAGAAGGCCTGGAAACGTGCACCCTGCCCCTACAGCCCCTCTTCTTGCACAGCCACCCACTGCCACCTGCTCCGAGGGCAATGGGAGGGGTGCTGGGCTGCAGAGCTTCGTGTAACCCGAAAAAAATCCCAACAAGCAGGGAAAAACATCCTGCTTCTGGTAACGGCTTGGATAAAAGGCAGCTCCCACGCTGAGGATCACACACCCCTTCCAGCTCAGTGCTGCTTCCAGGGTGGAAATGGGACATCAATCCCCTTCTTAAAGAAGAGTGGGATTAGCAACACTCTCCCTAGTGCAGCAATCAGCAAAGCCCCAAATTCAGCATTTTTTGGACTTCAAAACAAACAAATAAAAATACTCAAATGGGAAATTCTTGTTTTGTTTGGAAATGCCATTTCCAAATGGCACAGGAGAAACCACGCTGTGACCCAGTGCTGCTGACAGGCAGATTTTTACCCACATGGAATTAAACCCATAAACCCATCCCCACCATCAGTGGGTTCAGACAGCAGCAGTCACAGGATGGGACCAGCAGAGCAGCTCTGCACACACCTTGAGACTCATTTTGAGGCAAGATCCAGCCTTTTCCAACACATCCATAGCAAATAGGTAATATTTTTCTAAACCACTTCCACCATTTTTTCAAGGCTGTGCAGCACGGGGCCCCGCTCCATCATTCAGCACCGCAGCACTCGGCTGCGTCAGAGCGGAGCGGGTTCTGCCTGACACACATTTCTCAGCCTATTAGGCACAGTTATTCTTTTGCTCTGTGTTTTGATACTTACAAAGCCATTACCATCTTTTGCATGCACATCCATCATCAAGGCTTCAAACTCCAGCAGGTCCCAAAAAAAAAAATTATTTTCCACTCACCATGCAGCCTGCCAGGCTCTGTTCTTCTACTCTGCGCCGCTCCATCCATCGAAAGACATTTCAGCAAGTTGTGAGTCCAACCAAATAAACAGATGGCAGCCTGAAAAGGTGCTGTTTTCTGAAGGAGGGGGGGAACATGGTGAGGGAGAGAGCAGAGAAGAGCTGACTTCTGTCTGTCTGCTTGGAGCAGCCGAGCTGGGGCTGCAGACACCGATGCCCGCATGGAGAAAGATGCACAGGACCCCATTTTGCCAAGCCCTCGAACTTTAGCAGAGCTCCATGGGGGTACGGTGTCAGCCCCCACCAGGCTCCCTCCACATCTCCCTCCAGAGGCCCCCAGCACAGCTCTTGGAACCCACATATGCCATTTACCAATGTTTTGCAGGGACCCAGCTCATCAGTGCTCCCCAGATACATCCATGCACACACACAGAGCGGCTCTGGCCATGGAATGGCATCGCCGTGGCCATATGGGATGCAGAAAGCAGCCGAAGCCCAGCACAGGGCACAGCAGGCTGCTCACAGATGGGCACTGAAGGCACCAAGCATGGTTGCACCCTGATCCTGAAGTCACCAGCCCAGACTTACAGGGAGGATTTATGAGAGGATGCAGCCAGATGAGCAACGGAGGCAAACAGCCTCGAGGAGTGACTGAATTCTCCCTTACAAGACAGATAGAAATTAATTTATGGATCGGGTTAGTTAAGTTGCCAAGTGGCTTTGATGCAGTTTATTTTTTTGCATATGGCCGTGATCGATTGCACAGCTGTCAGAGGGGGAGGAAGATCCCGTTGAGCAGAGCCATGCATCACCCCGGCTGAGGCAGCCAACAGCTCTCAGCAGCACCACAGTGCCCTCGTCCCAGTGCTGCTGTCACACCACAGCCACCTCGTCCCTCCCCGTGACACCCTCAAGGGCCTGGAGCCCTGTCCCATGCTGCAGGGACACACAGGAGCTCCTTCCCATGCCATGGCCAAACGCAGAGCCCACTGCAGTTACAGAGTATCTTCTTTCATCCCTCGTGTGTTTTGGTAGGACCTACAGAAACTCAGGGAGAGTCTCAGGGAGACACAGAGCAGGGGCTCCTTATTCCTTACCCACACAGTGCTGTTATAAAGGAGACATCCAGGCGTTGTGCAGCTCACCAGATGTGAGCAGGAGCCATCACGCAGCCCCTGGGGGTCCCCCTGCCCCTGGGGACACGTTGTCCCCACTCACTTTGGGACGGGAGCTGCTCAGCCCCAGCTCTCCACATCCCAGCCAGCAGACAGCAGCTCCCCGAGCTCCCAGCGTTACAGGTGCTTGGAGGGCTTTCAAGACACGAAGTAATTTCCTGCCTGAAGCAGTTGACAAATCTGCACAGCAACTGGATAACGCTCCACATTTCAGAGATCCGACCGTGCAGGGCTCCTCTCCAACGTGCCTCCTGCCCCAAATACAAGGGAGGAGGTCGGGTTAAGCATTCCTGTGTCCGAGCAGTTGGGGTTTAGGACAGACAGAGCATCCTCCCATGGGCACTGCAGTGAGAGCAAGCAGCACCAGGCGCCAGGAGGTGCCCCTCAGCCTGGGGGCATCCCAGCCCCATCCCACCACACTGCCAGCCCCCATTGCACTGCATCACCCCAGAGCCTCACACAAACAGGGCTGTCTGGGGGGAAAAAGTAGGAATTCAGTTATCATATAAAGGCAGCACTTACAGATTTGCCACAGCCTGCTTTGCCCAAGCAGCAATGCTTCCTGACCCCCACAGCCTTGCACAGAGCATTGCCACCATGGGAGCAAAATGCATGCAGCAGCAGTGAGTGATGGTGCTTGCAAACAGCCCGTGGGCAACAGCCCTGGGTCAGCTGCAGCTGACAGCACCCACAGCCACCAGGAGCTGTTGTGACACCCCTGCGTGCACCAACACAGCTCTGGGAATTTTGGGGATGAGCTGGCTTACCACCCCAACATCCCCTCTCCATGACCTTTCTTCCCGCAGAGAAATCACAGCCCCGAGCGGCTGAGTCAGCTGTAAATCCCCAGCATCAATCAGGCACTAAATGCAGAGCTCGGCGGTTGTGGAAGGGGAAGCAGAGAGCACAGGGGCTCTGCAGGGAGGGAGGAAGCTGTGAGCTGAGGTGGTGAGATCTCGAACCATCACTGGAGCTCCCATGCAGACCTGGGATACAGAAGCCGCTGCAGAAAACCAGCGGTCACCTCTCTTGGACCACACAGCCCCCAGGAACGGGGGCTGCCCAGGACCACATTGCTGCAGGGTGGGGGCACAAGGGCAGAGCCAGCCCCCAGCAGCTGCTCCCAATGCTCGGAGCTGCCCTCCCTTCTCCATCAGTGCTCATCATCTTCCTCACCTGCTCCCTTGTGACCCTCTCCCCTCCCTTCTCCACCATTTGGCTCTACAATGAAAAACCATCCCCAGGGCAGCCCCCACAGATGTAATTTACCCAGCAAAAAGAACCCCCCCCCGGCCAGCCGAGCTGCTACCAGGATCCACTGGGAGAGACGTGACCTTAGCAAAGGGACTTTCTGCCACAGTGAATGGTTCCTGCGAGGCTCAGCCCAGAGGCTGGCTGTTTGGTTTGGTGGGGCTGCCCTGCCCAGAAGGGACAAGGGCTGGGTGCCTGGTGAAGGCACCATCACCCCTCTCTGGCTCTCTGCCCGCTGCCTTTCTGCCCTCCCTCCCAGCTTCCTCCCCAGAACCCATCCGGGTGTGAGCCCACAAGACGCAGATTTCCCCGATTAAGCAACGCCCGCTGGCCTCTCCCCTTTCGCTTTCAGCTGCTTCTTCCTCCCAGGTCCCTGAACCCGCCTCGAGCATCCGGCCCCGAGCTCAGCACCGACCGCACCGAGCACAGCGGCTGTGCCACCGCCATGGAGCCGAGCGTGCGGGAGCCGCTGGTGAGGAAGCCGAGCTCCTCGTACCACACCTTCCCCAAGGGCACCCGCATGGGGCTGGACCCGGAGTACCTGCGGTGAGGGCCGAGCGGGGCAATGGGGCTGTACAGCCCAGGGTTTGGGAGCTGAAATTTCCATCGGGTGCCATAAAGGTGTGTGATGAGCCCTCCTTGCTCTGTCCTGCTCCAGAAGCCTCCGCAATGAGCGGCTCTACCTGGCGGTGTTCGCCGCCGTCCTGGGGAATTTCAGCTTTGGCTTCGCCCTGGTGTACACCTCGCCCGTCATCCCCGCCCTGGAGGCCCACCCCGACCCCGCACTGAGGCTGGACCAGCACAAAGCGTCCTGGTTTGGGGTGAGGAGCGGGACCGTCCCTGCTGGGGGGATATGGGGAGGGCCGGGCCCTACTGCAGCCCCTCTGTGTCTCCCCGCAGTCGGTGTTCATGCTGGGGGCGGCGGCGGGGGGGCTCAGCGCCATGCTCCTCAACGACCGCCTGGGCCGCAAGCTGAGCATCATGTTCTCGGCCGTGCCCTCCGCTGTGGGATACGTGCTGCTGACCAGCGCCCAGGGCATCGGGATGCTGCTGCTGGGCCGCGTGCTGACGGGCTACGCCGGCGGCGTGACGTCTGCCTCCATCCCGGTACGTGCCCCAGGGCTCTGCACAATGGGAGGTGAGGAGCCACCAGGGCGTGGGGCTCTGCTCTCTGGGAGGCATCAGCGGAGATTTGGGGATGGGGGTGCTACGTGGGATGGGGATGCTTAATGGGGTGGGAAGGATACCCCAGGTTAGCGGCCCCGCAGTGTGTCTGTCCCCATGATGTTGGATTTCTTTGACAAACAGAAAGTGGAAGGCAGGTCCTTCTTCCCTGTGCTGTTCTTCCCCAGAGTTGTTTCCTCCCTCATTTACCAAACTGACTTAATGTCACGCACAGAGAGGAAGACAAAGATTGAGCAACCCTCGGCCATGCCTTGCCAGTAACTGGACCCTGGGAGCGCTCACACTGCACTCCTCCCACTTTGGGGCAGGGATGGGTGCTGCAAGGCCACCCTGTCCCACTGCAGGACCACCCCTCTGGGCTCCCCCTCCCCAAGGACAGACTTTCCAGCAGTTTGGGATTCCCCAGCTGTGCCACATGACTGCAAGGCACCTGCAGAGAGGCTCTGTGGGTGCTGGCTGTGTGCTGCAGCTCCATTAAGCACGCCTCGTCCTGCTCCAGGTCTACATCTCGGAGATCTCCCACCCCGGGGTCCGGGGCATGCTGGGTGCCTGTCCTCAGATCATGGCAGTGCTGGGCTCCCTCATCCTCTACGCACTGGGCAAGTATCTCGGTGTTCAGGGCCAGGAAAGCCTGCAGGACCCTGGGGAAGGCAGGTTTATTTAAACCAGCTTTCCTAGCAAGGTGCTGCCTTCCTTCCCCTCACAGCCAGCTCACAGCACATGGGCTCTGCTGAGGTTTCAGCAGGGCTGGAGAATACTCTGTGTGCATCTCTCCTGCTGCAGGCATGCAGCCTGGCTGGGTCCTCCAAGATGTGGGGGGGTTGTCTGGAGTTCCCCACAGCTAAAAATGCTTCTTTACTAGGAGAGAAATGTGAAAAATCTCTAGTTTTTAAAATATTTTTCCCCTCTGGATTTGTTAAATCTCTGCTGAAGCAAGGCCAGGACACCCATCCTTGTGCTATTGGAGGAGAGGGGATGGCTTCACGTTGTGCCAGGGGAGGGTCAGGTTGGATATTAGGAAAAATTTCTTCTCCAAAAGAGCAGTGATGCCTCATTACAGGCTGCCCAGGGAGGTGGTGGAGTCACCATCCCTGGAGGTGTTCAGGAAACATGGAGATGTGGCACATGGCTCCGTGGGCATGGTGGGGATGGGTTGGACTTGGGGATCTTGGAGGTCTCTTCCAACCTTAATGACTCCGTGGTTCTTCCCCTAACTCCCCTGGCTCCCACAGGGCTGCTCCTGGACTGGCGCTGGCTGGCTGTGGCAGGGGAGGTGCCCGTGCTCGCCATGATCCTCCTGCTCTGCTTCATGCCCAGCTCGCCCCGCTTCCTGCTCTCCCAGGGGAAGGAGGACGAGGCCCTGCGGTCGCTGTGCTGGCTGCGGGGCAAGGACACGGACTATGCCCAGGAGTACGAGCAGATTAAGGACAGCGTGAGGAAGCAGGTGAGGAGAGGGCTCACCTCCAGCATGCAACAGGAAAATGGAGAAATCCAACCTCCTCTGGGCAACCCCTGAGCTGCTTCCTGGGTGCTGCAGCTGTGCCCAGAGCCAACATCTTGGCTTTCTGGCTTTGTCCCCCCCAGAGCCGACGGGTTTCCTGTGCTGAGATCAAGGACCCCTTCATCTACAAGCCCCTCCTGATTGCTGTGGGGATGAGGTTCCTGCAGCAGCTCTCTGGTGTCACCTGTGTCCTTGTGTACCTGCAGCCCATATTCAAGAAAACATTCGTCATCCTGGTGAGCACCAGGGGCAGCCCAGTGCCCTGCCATCAGCGATGTCTGCCACGTGCCCTGCAGCTCCGAGACCTCGACCCTGCAGCCTCTTTTGAAGCACTTGGCTGGCAGGTCTCCCGTCTCAGCTCCCCCTGCTCTTGCTGTTGCAGAAACCAGAGTACGACGCGGCTCTCGTGGGCCTGGTACGGCTGTTCTCGGTGGCGATCGCTGCTGTGTCGATGGATAAGGCTGGGAGGAAGATTCTTCTCTTTGTATCAGGTATGTCTCTATCTCAAGATGTGCAAGGGAATCTTTTCTCTAAGGATTTCCAGGAGCTTTGCAAATGTGCAGGAGCGGAAACTTCCACAGTGCAGGAGTCTGGAGGGGTCTCTTTCCTTTGGTGCAGGCTCAGCTCCCGGGCAGAGCTGCTCCCAGGAGCCTGGGCTGTCACACAGACTGCTCTCCCCTTGATCCCTCTGTGCCATTGCATCTCTTCACAGGTGGAGCCATGCTGGCCTCCAACCTGACCATGGGGCTCTACATCCACTTTGTGCCATCTTCTCAGAACGGCACCATCACCAACACGACCCTGGGGAGCCTTGCCAACCCTTCTGCTGAGCCCACCAACTACATCACCCTCATCCCCCTCCTGGCTACCATGTTCTTCATAATGGGTAGGTGCAGAGGGTGAGAGCCCCGGGCTGGGTATGAGCCTGGGTGGATATTTCTCCTCTTGGGGAGGGTGATAAGGGGTGAGGAGGTTTGGGCTTGGGGTTGGGAGGGAAGTAGGTCTCTCTGGGAGGCTAAGATGGCATCTGTAGTGACTGGACAAGAGTGTGCATGTTGGGGGACAATGATGGACTGATAGAGGAGCAGGGTAGGATTGTGCTGTGCACCCCTAACGCGCTCTGAAGCCTCAACAGCTCACCTCCTCCTCCCCTGCAGGCTATGCCATGGGCTGGGGGCCCATCACCTGGCTGCTGATGTCAGAGATCCTCCCTCTGAAAGCCCGTGGGGTGGCCTCGGGCCTCTGCGTCGTCGTGAGCTGGCTGACAGCCTTCGCTCTCACCCGGTTCTTCCTCGTGGTTGTGGTGAGAACAGCCCCAGGGGCATCCGGGAGCTCTTCCTTGGAGCCCATTGCCCCAGCTCACATCTGCTTTCTGTCCCACCTTCCAGGATGCGTTCGGCCTCGAGGTGCCGTTCCTGTTCTTTGCTGTCATCTGCGCTGGGAACATCATCTTCACAGGCTGCTGTGTTCCAGAAACCAAAGGCAGGTCCCTGGAACAGATCGAGGCCTTCTTCAGGACAGGACGGAGGTCCTTCATGAGGTCGTTCCGGAGGTAGGAGCTGCACCAGGCCACCAGTCCACGTGCTCAAACGCTAGAAAGAAAAGGGTTGTGCTGCCAGAGGTGGAACCTGGAGATCTCTGCAAAGATGGTGCACCCCCCAAATGGGAGAGAATAGGTGGCAAAGACTGTCTTGCTTTGACATTGAAATTGCCAGCTGAAACTTTACCTTCTCATCCCGAGTCATTCAGCACTATCTACTGCCCTCCGGGTAGCACATCAGCCCGAGGTGTGGGACCACGTACCCATCGCCAGGCTGGAAATAAAGATGTCCTGGAAAATAAAAAGTGTGGCTAAGGACAGGAGACCTCGCACGTCCTTAGTGCAGCAGCCACCCAAGCAGCCCAAGAGCCCCAGGCTTTGGCTGGAACAGAGATAACAGCTGTAGCTGCTCTGGCAAACGTTCAGAGTTTAGTTGCAAGAATAAAAGTTTTGCCTCCAACTGCAAGATGTTGCCTTGATTTGCAGAGAAGAGCTGTGAAGGGGTGGGATGGGAGAGGTGGACATGGACTGAGTTGGGGATCACAGCATCCTGCAGTCTCCAAGGTGGGTCTCGAGTACTTGAAATCTTCAAAAAAGGCAGAGCCAGATAGTTTTACAAAAAGCTGCCACATTTTATTGCTCTAAAAAC
The DNA here is from genome assembly GCA_013396635.1 of Penelope pileata. Lineage (NCBI taxonomy): Eukaryota > Metazoa > Chordata > Aves > Galliformes > Cracidae > Penelope > Penelope pileata. The sequence continues at coordinate 534,916 of WBMW01004229.1, forward strand.
ACATTACACTAGAAGCCTAATGACCAAGACCAACTACAGTTCACAAAGAAAATTCAGGACAAAACAAAGAATGGGAACAGACAGACATTCAGCTGTAGTGCAAGTGATTCCCTGCAGGAAAGACACAGTCAGTACAGACAACGCTTTGTAGTGGGGCAGGTCCTTCCCACCCCAGGGTTTTACTCATCCACAAAGAAGGAAGGTGGACGTGCCTCCATCACAGATGTGTGTAGAGCCTCCACTTCCATCCCTTTGAGATTTCAACTGCATAGTTAGTAGCAAATCGCTCTTACCCCTTCCCTGATGTCCTGTGTGATTAAGGTCTTTTTTGAAGTACAGCTGCAGGAGGTGGCTGTGAGGAACAAATGGCCATGCTGAGCACTGCATCCAAGCTGACCCCTCACAAAGGGGCAGAGCAGCACAGGCTGAGCTTGGAAGTGATTTGCCCAAGCGCTTGTCAGCCTGCTGAAATGCACTTGGCAAGCTGAGGGCTTGCAGGTAGGCTTGTGTCCTCCTATTCCTGGTACCCTTCAGCCTGCTGTGCCAAGGAATCGTGAGGCAGCACAGCATATTTGACCTAGATCTCAGGAAATGCTAACTACTGGTAGATCTCCTGCAGCAGGAGCACTTCACCTAAGAGAAGATGTGCTTTATCAGAGGATTAACTTAAAGCAGCCCAGGACAGGGGAAGAGAGATGGGCCAAAACCAAAACAGAGAGAAATTTCAGTGTTAGACCTTTCTAGCTGAGACCCATTTCCAGAGAGAGGCCCAGCCCTGGCTGGAGTACGACTGTTTCTAAGCATGGCCTGATTACAGGAGGTCTCAAGAGCCTCTGGTTTCCACTGACCTTCAGAAGATCAGATCAGGATCTCTGGCAGCCCTGTCCTACAGCATTCTCCTTCTCACGTGGCTATGGACCACACTTTCACATCCTCAGTGAAACCCCTCCCTGCAGACAGTGGATGTTTTTTCCTGAGGAAAAAAACAATGAAGATGAATGAAGCTTCCCAGGGCCTAAGGAGGAAATGTCCAAATATGAAATGAGGTTGGGCTCTTCAGGCCCTGGGAGAACCTCACTGGAGAAGCATTTGCTGAGTGACCTCCTTTCTTCCATAGAGAAAGAAAGAAGGGGTTTTGCTACAACATTTAGAGTGAGAAATCACAGTGGCTCTTTCCAGAGGTAGAATGGTCTGTTTATTCACCGCACACACAGAGAATCAATTTGCTGTTACAAAGTCATCTCCTGCTTAGAGCAGCAAGGCCGGGTTATGCAGCAGAAAGCAAGATTCTGCTCTTCACTGCACGCCCAATGGAGAGCCCCAGGGGAACGTGGAGCATGGGTGCACGAGTGCAGCCATTTCTGTGACCAAATGGGACATGGAACAGCTGCATGCTGTATAAATGCACCTGGCTAAGAGAAGTGCACAGCTCAGACAGTGAGTGGTGCAACAGCTCATTTCCAAGAGCACTTCACTGCTCATACCCAGGTGCCTTTCCATACTCGCTGCAGTCAGTGCTCCTGCGGTCTCATGTAACAAAACTTCTGTCCCATTCTCTCCCAAAAGGCCTCTTCAAGACCTGGCATGCAGAACCTCTTCCATGCAGATCCCTCAGATAAGCCATCCAACCTGGACACCGTCAGCTGGGACAGGGCTGAGCCTGTCACATGGCTACAGTGGGGTTTTTAACTTCATTTATTCTTGCACAGCTCCAAGCACCCCGATGGTGCCTCTAAACACAATTAATAACCACCATGCACTGTGAACGGGCACATTAACTACTGTGACACTACTACTCTACAGGTCTTTTCTACCTCCACAAAAACTGCCTCCTGCCCACACTGAGATGAGACCATCCACTAACTCACCATCACTCCCGAAAGCCATGGGTGCTGCGTGCAGACTTCACTATGCCATGTCTGCAGCAACAGCAGCACCTGGCTTGGCTCCTGCTGCACCACAGTTCCCAAGAGCAAGCACTGCAGGCATGCTCACCCCGATATTGCTGCCTCTGGAGGAGCTGGCACTCCTGGAGCACAGCTCCCAGACACCCCCTGCTCGGGCAGGCACAGGGACAGCAAGCAGAACCGGAGGCTTTAAGCATTGCAGCCACAGCATCCAGCTCAGCGCTCACAGAAGAGTCCCCAAGGCTCACTCACAACAAAAGCATGCCCAGAGCTCAGGGGTGGGCTCTGCTTTCTGCTAACAACAGCAGAGCTGACGCAGGGTGGTAGCTTGCCTTGCAAAGCCAGCTGCCACAACAGCACGATGGCACTGCTCTCTGGGGACCTGCAGCAGCCCCAGGGGTAATGCCATGGGGGAGCAGTGGGCAGATGAGGCTGGTGAGGGTCCTGCCATGCTTGGGGTGCATCCCTGCAGGCACAGATCAGATCACAGGGTGACTCTATTGCCTCTGCTTTGCCTTCCACCTGCGGAACTACTCACAGAGCAAAGCAGCCACTACCAAAGACGTGCATCGCTACATGCATCAGTCTGCAACGTTCCTCTACCAAACACTACTTGACTTCCCAAAGCCCCTGAACTCAGCGCGGTGCCCTGCTCGCTAGGCAGCATGCTGCACTGCAAGCACCCCATGAACACACTGCACAGGGATGCAGGGAGCAGAGACGCCACAGCCACCAAGGCTCTACTCAGAGGGGACATCCTCAAGCATCACCCATAGCCAGGGGCAGAGCAGGCCGTGCTCCCTGCACACACACACAGACAAGGAAAGCCAATGCCCCACACACTGCACGCAGCCACAGAGCTGGGGGCTCTGAAATGGCAGAGCCTTGATTGAAACAAGCTGCATCTGGGCTGGCGGTGCCTGCTCTGTGCCCCAGACAAGCTGGTGTCAGAGCAATTACAGCTCAGAGGCCCAGGGGAAAAGGGGCTTAGCAAGAAGTGGCTGCCCAGCATCCAGCTGCGGGGGCCTGTGCGTGCAGATAAACCCAAGGCGCATTCCTGCCTGGTGCAAATCTTCACACCTCCCTGAACTCCAGCGAAGAAACAAGGAGCATTAACTGACAGCTTAGCCCCCCAGCCTCCAGGGACCGCACTGCTCCTGCTGCAATGCCCACATGCACCAGTACCCAGCCACTCTCCAGCAGCAGCTTTCCCAGACTGCAGCATGACTCTCTGGTACCCCAAATGGGAGCCCAAGGTGCCAGGTGGCAGCAGGAGCGGGCATAGGGCCAGAGCTGCCACCTGCCTTCACTGAGCACCAAGCCCAGCAGGGAAAGCCATCTCCTGTCACTGCAATAGCCCATAAGACAAAGAGATTAAAGGATAACACACTTTCCAAAAGTCTGAGAAACACTCTGAAGGCTGAAATAGGATTTTACAGTGCCCCAAGTACAGCATCCAGAGTTGTGCTTGTGTGCGAGACCCCTGAAATGAAATGATGCATTCAGGAAACAGAGCACTCTGATGAGTCCTGTCAAAATACTTAAATAAGTAGAAATAAATTATTCTCCCTTTTCCTAATTAAAACAGACAGCAATCATGTAAAAATAAATAAATTAAAGCCCCTCAGAAGAAACTGTGATGAGAGGTGGGGGATGAGGATCTAGTGAGCAGTTCTGTTCTGCCTGACACAAAGCAAACACAGAATATGACGGGAGCACCATGACGGTGCGTGGAATAAAGCATCATGCCACCAAAACGATACAGATTTCCCCATGTTTGCAAAGCCATGATTTGCCACCTTCCCATACAAAACCAGCCCAGGACTGATGCAAAAAAGCATGAGCCCAACAAGAAAGGCTGTACCAGACAGAAGCAAAGAGCTGGTCCCACGTACAGAACAGGCTGCAGGAGCAGACAAGGATGTGAGAGACAATGGAGCAGAGTCTGGGCTCACAAGAGAAGGATGCTCTTGCACACCAGCAGAAAGCCTCCATTTGCCTCGAGCAACACTATCCTTTTTCAGCTTCACTTCCCTTCTTCCCCAGTAAAAGAGTGAAGCTTAAGAAAAGTACCCTTATTAAGACTAAGTAATTAATGCTTATAATTCAAGTAAATTGCATTAGCCGCCTGAAGCTGCATCCAGAGGAAGGGCAGACTGTGCTTTGTAGTTCTCAGGATCTGCCTCAGCACCTCTGGCAGCTCTTCTGCAGAGACAACACTGTCTTCATGCAGATTTTTTTTGCTGGAAGTCCTTTACTGTGCAGTGATGCTTTCAGTGTCTGACCTGATCGGACTCATATTAAAACCTGCGCAATGGAAAACCAAGCGTAAGCATCACCACACACCACTAAACACCAGGTGAGTGCTTTATGCCTGGAAAGGGCCACACTGGAGTTGTGTTGCTTTAAATGTGTAACGTGCAGCAGCAGTTACCCTGGGATGAGACCCGTAGAGCCAAGGAGCTCCAGGAGCAGGTCCCAGTGAGTGTGCTGCCCACGCACAGTCCCCAGCAAAATGTGGTGGGCTCATGAACCAGGCATCAGAATGGAGAAAGGCTGCAACTTTAGGCTTGTACAGCAGCACACAAAGGGCCAGCACCTCTGCAGAAAAATAAAAAAAAAGTAAGTAAAAGAAGGACTGTGAAATATTTGGTTCAGTGTTAAACCTCTGAGTGGGCAGGAGAGAGCGGCCAATGCACTGAGGTCTGGCTGCTGGTGTGCGAGGAGGGCACGGCCCGCCCCAGCCCCTGAGATCTCCAGTTGCTGCAGTGTCCAGGGAAATCATGGAGTAACAGGGAAGTGGGTTTCCAAATCTTCACCACCATCTCAGTGTCCAAGAGACCACCCCGGGCTTGTGTGCTTCAGAGAGCCTGCCCCTCCAGGGACCCCGTGAGCTTCTCTTCGTCCATTTGCTTCTGCTGCTGATGGATCCGAGCATAGGAAATGGCATCTCCCCTGCAGAGAGAAGGGACAGCGGGGGGGGTGAGCTCTGGGTGCCCACTGGGTTGGTGCAGCACCCAGTGCAGAGGTCTCCCGGCTGGAGCCAGGGCCTCTCCACACCAAGAGATAATGACAGTGAAAAATGAGAGCTGCTGGCCCTCCCCAGCCTCAGCGTGGCTGGGACGTGAAGGACCTTTCCCTTCCCTCCCATCCACAAGCAAGCAAATCTCCCTTACTTCTTGCCGAGCGCTGACAGGCCATAAAGCACGCCAGTTGCAAACGCGATGGCATTTCCAAAGAGCGTGGTGAGCGTCAGGCTGAGCATGACAGGGAACACGGCCATCCTGGAAGAGAGAGGCAGCCCCGGGCTGGCGTGGGGCCATGGCACCCAGCACAGCCAGCACCACCCGGCCCCGGGGACGTCCTCACCCGCAGTAGAAAGCAGCTTTCTGCCAGGCGCGCAGCTTGTCCGCCCTCGCAGACACGGCGTTGGCGAACTCGATGAACTGGCAGCAGAACGGGGCTTCGCACAGGAACAGGACGAAGGCGTTGAGCCTCCAGGTAGAGCACACAAAGTTAATGCTGCCCAGAGAGGGGGTGAGCCATGCCCCCAGCCCCACCGATGCTCCGGCATAGGCAGAAGTGTATGGCAGGGCTGGACCCTGCTTCACTCTCCCCCCTTCTCGATAATTCCCAAACCCTGGCCCTGGATTTCTTTTGGATAAGGCTGTTCCAGACAGAAAAGGGGTGGGGAAGTGGGTACAGAGAAAAGAGGAATACAGATAGAATAAACCCTGTGTCCCCAACCAGCTGACTGAGCAAGGCCAGATCAGCAACATTTCACTCCAGCTCCCTGCCCCTCGCTCTGCGCTGCCCCAGCAGACTGAACCTCCCTCCCCGCAGAACGAAAGAACAGAAACTCCGCTCACATCATCCACACGCCGGCTGCAATGTTCAGGGGGTTGATGGTAACACAGTTCCAGAGACCAGCAAAGGCACAGGCTGGAAAGCAAAAAGAGACTTTCATCGACACAAAGAGCAACCCAGCGTTTATTTGCAAAGGAATTACTGCTTTGTCCCAGGATGAAGAAAGAGGACGCTGCAGGCACCCATCTCTGAGCAGCACAGGGAAAAACTCAGCAAAAGAATGACTTCTAGCACCGAGGTGTCTGGGCTGAAAATAAAAAAAAAAGGAGAGGTGAACCTGGTCATGGCCACACACTCCTAGTTCTGTGCATCTCTGCGTGAGATGGGCAGAAAAGAGCCAAGTTTGGGTCTCCACTGATGCAAATGGAAGTGGATGCAGGACAAAGCAAGGCTCAAAATAGCTCCTGAGCTCCTGAGTTTGTAATGTAAGGAGAGAAACCAGCCAGCAGCGTCCATGCACCTACCTCCTGCCTCATTAAACTTGCAAAGTGTTCCCTGCACTTGATACAGCCTTTTCTCTCCACTGATACCAAGAGGCTGCTGCTCACCCAGGAACCCGAGCCTGCGGGAGGGAGGGCAGCGAGGCAGGGACCGAGTCCCCAGTAAACAACAGCACAAAATGCCAGCTGCAATCTTACAGCCCTTCGAGGCTGTCCTGGGATGTGGAGCTGAATAACGAAGAGAACAACGTGTCTCTGAGAGCAAGACCTGCCTGGGTTCAGGTTGTTCAGGTTTTGCTCATGTTTTGCTAAGGGAATTCCTTAGCAGGGCTGCTTTGAGTGATTCTGACCTTCAGAAGTCTGGCACGTGTTTGTGAGGTTTCTCCTAGGCTGAATCCTCAGGGTTCCCTTAAGAATATTTATCCTTACTGACCAAGCTGGGAAACAGAGCTGCAGTCCTACCACAGGACCAGTCTAAGGTCACCCCACAAGCAAGCAGCCTCCTGTTTTTAGAAAACAACCCATCTTACTTTTAAAGGGTTCCTAGGTCTGTCCCACAGAACTCAAAATCTTTCAGAGAATCCTGCAAGAACAAGATTCTAACAGCAGAAATGCCAGAGAACATGCTACCAGTCATACTCCAAGGGCACCTTTCATCCTCCCATCACAAAGGGACTGGTGTCTGTGTCCCTGCACTGCAGAGGGAAACTGAGGCACAGTGGTGGGATGACCTGCTCACAGTCACACCTGCAAACAGCCAGAGAGCTGGCAAAGCAAGTGAGCAGCACTGCAGGGAGCAGCAGCAGCACGTGGAGGTTTCTAACCCTTCTCTGAGACCAACAAACCCTTGGATGCTCATGGAAGAGGAGCTCAGGGGAAGCACCACAGGTGTGTGACACTTGCTCTCTTCACATAATAACGTTAAATGATTTTCAGACACTTTGTAATTAGCAGAACAGCAAAAACCAGCAGCATCTCAGCTGCCACTGAACTGCAGCCACGGGCAGGGCAGAGCCATGCCCTGCTGAACAGCACAGCAGAGCAGAGCAGTCCAAGCGGTTCAGAGGGCTACAAAATCGATCCCAACCCCAGAACAAACCTAGGGAGGCAGAAGGTTATTTCCCAAGCAGGATCTTTAGCCTTGCTTCATTATTTTTTTTTTTTCAATCTAGCCAATCAGGGTTTTGTTTCATCAGGGTTTACATTCAGTTTTGTCCTCAAGCACCCCCCCAAAACAACCCCTGAGCACTAAACATCCTTGCAGGAACCCCAGCTCAGCGCTCACCCCGGTTGCCAATGGACTAATGACCCAGCAAGCCTGAGCTCAGCAAGCCCTGCGTCAGCACAAACACCAACCAGGGAGGAAGGAATCAGAGGTTTACAGTCACAGGAACACTGCACTCGGTGGCGGTTGCCAACAGCCACAGAGATAACGATTCGGTGACCTTCAGTCTCCTTTGCAGCACCACGCACCCCGCAGCAGCCTGGCACTTCCTGGTCCCGCTGGGCGATATCGGCTCCTGCCGCCATAGCCAAGAGGGGATGGAGCTGCCAGCCCAGTGACTCCTTTTTGCAAAACAAAGGCTCACAAGAGGCATAAAATTCAGATAATGCTTGATGGCACGTAAGCTATGGAAGACAGTCCTGCCATTTGTTTAACTGCTGTCCCGTCCCAAAGCCCTGGGGAAGCACAAATAACTGGGAGCTAAAACAAGGAAGAAAAAAAAGAATGCCCCCACAAAGACTCTATTCATTCCAAGCAGCTGGTCACTGTCCTCAATGCAATCCTATTTTTGCTCCTGGAGCGTTTTACAAAAGCCACAGACTCTCATCCTTTTGCAAATGGGAACACAGGGGGGAGAAGGGACTCAGCCAAGGTCACCAAGACAGACTGCAAGAGCCAGAAGCAGATCCCAAGCCATGTTTGTCTTGCTCCTGCTCCAGCCCCTGGACCTTTCTGACTTAATCCTGTGGGCTACAGGTGTTTGCATGTGGCAGGCGTTGCCTCCCCGTCTCACCTCTGCTAACAAAGTTTCTCGTCCTTTCTACCGGGAATTTTTTCTTCTATAAGAAACAACCTAGCTCTACAGCAGCCAGAATCCAGTTGCCCTATCTCTTTATAAATGAGTTCTGTTCTTTCGTAGCAAGCTCTAAAATCAGAGGCAGCCTCCAGCCTTGCCTAGCTGTTCATCACTTCTTGTCCCAGCTGCCCGGCTCCAACAAGGTGACGCTAGACAAGGAGCAGTTCAAAGCAGGCTGTCACCAGCACCGGAGGATTGCCTCCTTCCATGGTCTCCATCTCCCTGCTCACAGCAGCAGCCTGTCCCTGGCTGCCTTGTTCTCGGCCCAATGGACCTCACGAAGGGAGGTGTCCGACCCCCTGAGTCATCGGCAACCCTGCTGCCTGCTGCTTCTCCCGCAGACCTAAAACTCAGCTCTCCTTTAAAAACAAGCCGTGAGTTCTCCAAGCTGTGAACAAAAGGTCGCGAAAAGAATCCAAGTATAACTCAGCTGCTTCAAAAGCTAAAGAAAGAGGAAAAAAATCTGGTTTCAGAGTCGCGCTGCTCCTGAGCCACAGGGAGGGCTGCACATCCAGCGCGCTCCAATGGCCGCCATCTTGGGCTCCTCACCCTCCATCCTCACCCCATGCAGTTAAGGCCATGTGAAAGGTGGTGAGACCCTGGTCACAGTCACAGCCTGTGGAAGGCCAGGGACCCATGGGCCCTCAGGAGTTGCCCTCAGACATGTCCCACCCAGCCTCATGCCTCCACCATGGCACAGTGCCCGTGGCACGGCGAGGCCGGTACGTTTCACCCCGTGAGAGCAGCCCTGCGAAATCTTTTCACACCTCCAGGATTTCAGAACCTAAGACGTAAAGCAGTGAGAGCAGCACGTTTCACAGCACAGCCAACAAGGGCCGTGTGGAGGCTGCCCGGCCATGCCCCAGGTTGCAGGGCTGGCTGCACAAACACCGCGGCCTTGTTCCGTCAGGGCAGGAGCCAGGCATGGAGAGGGGGCAGGAAGAGAGAGGGATCAGGCAAAACACTACTGCAGAGGGAATAAATCAGGACTGGCTGCACTGGCTGAGAAACATTCTTGCTTTACTAGAAGTCGCAGACCTGAAGCAGAAGAAATTCTCCATCCTGTGCTCTGCAGGAGATCAGACTAAGCGGTCATAACAGTCCCTCCTGCTTTTAAGAGCTATTAATCTCCTCACAGAATGTAGCAAAACCGCGCTACAGGACAAGCTGATTTCTGGCAAAGGTGCAAAGACTCTTTCCCTGGGAACATTTTTTTCGGCAGCAGGTAATTCACAGCGCAGCCAACTCGCTTCGCTGTACGCTGTCTCCTGTCTTCTGCGTGTCCAAGATTAAACCCCTTAAAAAACACACAACGCAAACCAAGTTTGTTATTGGCCTTCAAAAAACACAGCCGGGCCCTCTGTGATAAACAGCAGGAATAGCAGGAAACATGCTCTGACATTCAGAACAGGGGAAGAAAATAAGTGGAAGGAACATGCAAACACCTGAAAGTCAACTAGGATGAATCAAATCCCATGGCCCCAGTTCAAGCCCTGCACCTGACCCTGCTGAGCACCCTGAGCCTGGTGCTCACCATAAAATCACTGTCTGCTTCATCTGCCCACAGCCATCCCGCAGGACCGGGGCTTGGCTGCTGCTCCCATCGCTCCCGGTGATGGGAGATGATCACTATCCGGTGATGGGAGATGATCTTTATCCAAGAAGAAACTCGAGGATTTGCAGATCCCCCCGCTGACGTCCCTTCTCCCAGGTGCCGAAGTTCAGCAAGTTCAGCGAGCACAAAGCACATCCCTCACGCGCAAGCTAAAACCACCCCACTTCAGGCACGTCCACAACTCTTCCTTCTGACCAAAATGCAGCAAAACATACGTGTGGAAAAGCCACAAACCTGTAACCCCAAACTATTGTTTCAGGGCCCGCCTCCCCGTACACAAACATAACCCAAGGACTGGCAGGCACAACCCCTGACACACGCTTTTGCATGCATGAGCAGAGCCCGTGGGGAACCCTTGGCTACGAGGGAGGGGATACTTACACATGCCCCCGATGACCCCGGCAATCCTGCAGAGCCACCTGTACCACCAGGTCATGCCATCATCGGCGGAGGAAGCCGCTGGCTCAGGGGCTGCTGCTGGGAACTGCTCATCCTGAGAGCTCATGGCCCCCCTGCTCCCGGGGGGTCAGGGGGCAGCTCCCCGCTCCCCACCTGAGCCCCAGCAGCACAGGATGCCCCTGCAGGTGACACCCCCCCTCCAGCGGGACCAGGAGGCGGCCCTTAACCCAGCCCTGCTGCTGCTGGGCCTCTCCCCGCACCCCCATGCAGGGCCGGGCCCCCCAGGGCTGACAATGGAGGGTTTCTGCCCGCAGCAGCGATGCCAGCGGCCGTGGGAGCAGCCTCCACGTCTCCCTGCCTATTGCATTGTGGGTCCCCTCCTCCAGCAGGGAGGGCTTTGATGTCACGCTCATTAAAAAGCCAGTGGGCAGAGCCCGTGTGTGCATATTCATTGGAAGCAGCAGGCTGGGAGGCAGCAGCCCACGCTGCGAGCTGGGCTGCAGGGGCGGCTGGCTCTGCGTGGGGCGAGGGCAGGCGGCTGCCGGGGAATGCAGCAGCGATATGGTGGGTGCAGAGTCCCATCCTCTCCTCCCAGCTGTCGGAGCAAGCTCTGAACGCATAAACCACCACGGCACGGAAGCTTGGGCCAGGCTGATAACACAGCCCTTTTCCCCACATCACAGAGGGAGGTGGTGTGGGTGCCTCATTTCTGCAAGCTGCCCGTGTCTGTAGCCCCCATGGCTCAGCTGCATGGCCAGTGCGAGCACAGCAGACAGCACTTCACTCTTACCTCTGGCCTCATTCCCTTTTACCTCTCTGAGGACCAAGCTTTTGGTTCAGTAAAAGGTATAGTGACTTGTCTAACGTCCCACAGTATAGTCAGTGGTAAAGCCAGGAGCAGAAAACCAGCTCTGGGTCCTGCTTCCCCTATCTATCAATTAGAAGCTGTTATCCATGTGTGTGCTACAAGCAAAGAGAAAGATAATTTTTTGAATGAACGTGAATTTAATGTGAAAATTGTTACAGAAATTGTGCCCTCAAGATAAAAGAGAACCGCTCCCCTTAATCTGAATGGAACCAGGTTCTCGCCCTAGAAAATGCGAGTTAAAGTAGGACTTTGCAGATCAGAAATGTCCCAGTTGGCAACCTGTGGGTATCCAAACAGCTGGTACAGTGAAACAGCCTTAATTCTCATAAATTATCAAGGCAGCAGCTGCACATTTTGCAAATAAACACAGAGCATACGGCCAGTAATCAGAGCCCATCTCTGCAGACCAGAGACTCTGCATAGCTGATCTGGAACAATAAATAGCAGTGAGACTTGGGATCCAGAGCAGAGTGGGAAGACAGATCCCATCTGCTAAAAGGTTACAAAAAAGAATTAACAAAAGGATTTTTTTTTCATTACTGTTACATCCCCTGTTAGGCAGGAAATGAAGGCCCAGTGCCTGTATCACCCACGCACTGCAGTGGGACAGCTGATATATTCAGCTCCTCAAGGATCTTGCCTAAAGAATCTACTTTCTAGCTTTTCCGGGAACGGAACGTAAATCTGGAGACTGGCAAGCAAAAAAAAAAAAAAAAGTCCAGGTGGAACCAGCAAAAACAATTACTAAGACAGAAGAAAATAAGATTTTGTGGTTGTAAAAAGATATCAGAGAATTCAGTGGAAAGAAAGCAGAGGTAGGAAGGATTAAAACTGCCCAAGCAGAACCATTTATTGCATCTAGCATGAAGAGCAGAGGCAGACATGTCCAGCCAAGCTCCAGGTCTGGAAAAGACCCCTTAAGCAGAATATTGAGATGTTGAAGAGGGTGATAGATTTGTACCAAAGTAGGAGAACCCTTCAAAATGTTAAAAATATTAAATAAAAACAACCTCAAAAATATAAGTCAAACGTGAGTGAATATTTGTCATTGCTGTAAAACACCTCCTCCTGCTACATCTTGTATCATCCAGTTTCGACAGTCTCTCATTACACAGTTCCTGTGAGATGCAGATGCAAGCAGATTATTAGCACAGCTACTGCTATTATCTGAGTAACTATCACTTGGCACTAAACCTATCACTAAGAGACAGAATTCTTTTATTTTCCCATAGAAAAGAAGTACTAGTACCACTGTTAGATACACAATAGTAGAATTATAGATGTGGTGGGTGGGGAGGGACCTCTGGAGGTCATTTACTCCTCCCATACAAAGCCACCTGTCACCAGGCCAACTACCCATTGGTCTAGCAAAGTCCTGAAAACACTCAAGGATGGAGATTCCTTCAGCATTCTGGGTGACCTTTCCTAGTGTTGCACTCCCCTTCTGAGCAAAGAAGTCATGCCCTCATACATTTCCCTAGTCCTCTTGTCCTAGCAGCTCATCTTTTTTTTTTCTTCTTTTTTTTTTTAACACATCTTTACCATCTTTTTAACCTTCCAGAATTTCAACAGGACTCATTTTCAATGGGCATTTACACTGCAGGAGAGTGAACTTAATTGTTAAACCATATTCTTAACTACTTGCAGTATATAGAGGTTTCTAATGGGACACTCAAGCCACTGAGAAATGAAATGATTGTCCTGAAAGGTCACATCATACAAACAGAAGCAGGACCCTGAGACTTCAGTGTCCATGTCACTAATTGCAGACATGTCAACTGCATTAATACCAATCAACATAGATAGAAAAACCATGAGGACTATTTGTCAGCTATTTGGTAGTTACATGCCTTTGGCATAAATTTTCTAAGTATTAACTGAGATCCCAGCTGAGCCAGTAAATATTACTGTCCTTTCTCAGTAGATGGGGAAATAGTTGCTAAAAGGTAAAATGACTCGTGTGCCATCAAGCAGTGAACAGGCAGTAGTGACTAACTAGAGCATAACCTTTCTCAGTGGAGTGGCCCTGATGCCTTTTATTTGGGTTCAGCAGCATGATATTCAGCCCAGAAACTGGTTCGGTGTTCCTTAACATTTTCATGAAATTCAATTTCAGCTTGGCTTCCGGTTGATTGCCAGAAGAATTGTTGTTTCCCACGAAATGCCGTTGTCTTCATGGTGCTGACATCACGGATCTGAATAAGGAAAGACCAAATCACTGTATCACAGCAGCCTGCAACTCTAATAGCCACAAAATCTGGGGTCTTGCCAATCGGCCACTCGGGAAATGCTACCCTATACAAATGTTAGAAGAAATATGGTAGACATCAGTAGTGCTCACTCACATCTACATTTTCACAACAGGCCGACCCTCTTGGACTTTGATTGAACTTGGCATCTGGATGGAAGCCTCTAAGGAGGAGATGGGTCCTTACCCATGTAAACCACCTCCCCTAGGTTTCAGACTCACCAGGATGTAATTAAAGTGTGTTTGGTTGCTCTCATTGCCCAGGTCAATATACAGGGCTCGGATAGCGATGCGATGCTGAGGAGCCACATTGATGAAGGTCCGACACACTGCTTCTTGTCTTTGACCAGGTGATCGCATAGGGTTCACTATTTCACCTCGGGGACCAAACAGCTGCTTGTCACATTCTGAGAAGGAGAAGGGAAGCAGAAGAGAAAATGATTTAGAGGAAGTGTCCAGTACCTCCAAGAAAAAATGGTTTAAATTAAACGCAGACAGAAAAGTTTCTCTAAGGATTTTCATCTGGGAACCTCCAAGCGTCAGCAAACACCTGCAGAGACCAGGTTCAAACAGAAGGGCAGTCCACAAACAATATTCATTCCAACACTCCTTGAAAAACAGCTTATTAGCTCTTAGAGACGGAACAAGGTTTCCACAGATTTCCACAGACAGCCATGACCTGTGGAATTCTGCAGACCTTGTCATGCGTTCCTTAATCTAAAGCAACAGCGAAGCTTTCAGTGAGGTACCTTGGTAATATTTTTTAGTTGCGTTTGTGCTGTTGTACTGAAGAACGACCCCATTTCCTGGCAGCAAAACACGCTGTTTCACAATCAATGTATTTGTTCTGGAACTTATCAGAGACATAGTGAGCTTCCTGCAGCCTGTCCGCCACATCATTCGTCCAGAAAACAGCACGACCTCACCTGAAATGGATGAGCACGGTGACTAGAAACGCTTTAAGTGAGATGGGTCTGAATGCAGTTCAGCCTCCTACATTACATGGGTCAGAAATCAAGTAATTTCTGCATCTCATCCCTATCTTATCAAAATCTTTCATGAAACAGTCCAGTTAACTGATCTAACTGTGCTGATTCCAACAAGAGGGTACATTACAGAGAAAGTTTATAACAGGTCAAAGTAAGAAGCTTCTTTAACCCCATAAGCTCCTTTAATCCTATATCTACCAACAAAATAAATCATCATGCAGGGGGAGGAAAGACATCATCTTAGTTTAGTCTCATCTGGCAAAGACTCAGTGGAACAGGAAACCTTGTAAAATGGTTTCAGAGATTATGCAGGCTCCAAGGCAGCAAGAGCCACCCAGGGCACCAAAAGCACGCAGGCAAACAAGGTGCAGATTTCCCAAAGGGCCAAGCTAGTTCCCACTTAGCCCTGGGCAGTACCTGCACTGCAGTTGAGGGAGCTCTCCAGAATGCTGACTGTTATCTCCTCTCCTAGAGGACGTCCAATGGCAACAGTGCAGTCGCTGCTCTCTACACCTGTCATGTTGATGACCCCACTGGCATTAAGAAAGAGCTTTCCACAGACACCTGTGCAACAGAGAGATGAGAAACACATCCAGCTGCTGAAACGCTGTACTCATTCCTTTCACGGCACAATGAACAGACAAGCACCAAGCGTGTCCATCTCCTGGGAAAAGCACAGGAAGAGTCAGCTGCTGCCCCAAGGAGCCTCAAGTCAGAAGAGCCTTGGGAAGCTGAGGGAAGGTAGCCATTGTTCTTGGCTTAGAAAACATGGAGAGCATGCTGTCCCTCCTGAGCAGGAGCATTCCCTCCCACAATCCTCACTATGTAGGGCAGTAGGGTCACCAGAACCCAGTCACACAGTAAGTACCTATCTCTACCTTTTGGTAGTTCCTCCTCACCTCCGTTGGTCTCCTCTGTCTGTTCCTGAGGGACAGCTGGCACAGCAGATGGAGGAAAATCCAGATCCTTGTATCTCGCCCCTTCAGCATTTGCAGCTGTCATCAGACGTGCAGCCGGTGTCACTGTCTGCAGTTCTGCTCCATGCAACCTGGTCCCCACCACCTGCTCAGGACAGGGCCCTGCAGAGCAGCCACGCAGCACAATGGCCTTGGGGAAGCGCTTGCAGAAGATGGGGTTCACGTGCTTACGGGTTAGGAGGCTGAGGCAGAAATCCTGCCGAGTCTGAACACCATTCCCACACGAAGTTGAACACTGCAGAGGAAGAAACCCACAGGCCTTTGTACATGTATTTCAGCTGATATTCAGAAACAAATACATTTATTTGCTCAAGCATGATCCAGGGTTCTGATCTTTTGTTCACTGATGCTGTTCTGCCACTTGGCTTTTCAGTTCTTTAGTTTGATCAGCCGTAAGATGGGAATTATGAAGTTGGCCCACCTCCCAGGGGACCCTCTAAACGGTATCTTCGAACTGCAGAACCGCTTCCCAAAAAAATTCAAGATCTGCATATGTGAAGAGAACATGCCAAGGATCATTATTACACAGCTGCCAAAGCCTGGTACCTCTGTCCATTCGCTGAAGCTCCATTCATAAGAGCACGTTCGGATGACACAGGGAATGCTGGTAAGGGGCTTCTCCGACACAGGACACGAATGCTCCTCCAGCAAAATCTCTTTGCCTTGGTGAATCTGCACACATGTGACCAACTGAACAGATAAGCCAAGCCCACAGCTAGAGGAACAGGGGCCAGCTGGAGTTACCTTCCATCTGACAAAGGACAAGTAGGAGAAAAATCAAGTTAGGGATGAAACCCTACCCTCTACTATTTCTCACCATAGAGAACGTAATGCAACTCCCTCATCGTTCTCCTTTTTCTGCTTCTCAGCAGCTTTCTTCACCCCTCCACCTCACACACTTTGCTGCCTACAGTACTTTTAAGGCAGTTCCTGAAACAATGTTAGACATTCTGGAACAGCTTTGGTGTTGGACCCAGAGGAAGGGCATTCACATTTTACAGGAACCCCACAGACTCCATATACATCGAGTCTTAATCCATGTCCATTACAGCTTTCTCCAGTGTGACAGACACAGACTTAACAGCAAAGACAATCATATCTCCCTCCAAAACACACACCACTCTAAAAAGCCAGATCAGAAACCAGCTCAGGGTTAGTTCACTAGTGACATCCTGTAGCATGTAACAAAAGTTCACATACCAGTAGCTTTCCAGTCCCATAGCAAATAGGCCAGGGCAAGCTCTGCCCCATTTCTCAACCCTAAGCCATAGCCTAGATCACACCACACACATTTACAGACAACCACTCATGTGACCCACATGACCATTTTGACCTTGGGGAGCATGGCTCCAGATTACACGGCTCCTGCTCCTCCGGGCGAGGCAAACCATCACACTGGGTGTCTGCCACAATCTCTTCTGCCTTCTCTCCAGTCTCCCTTGCACAGTAGAGGACCTTGTGCATCACGCCTCCTCCACAGCTTACACTGCATGAGCCCATTTTGTAATGCCACCTGGGAACAACACAGCCATCAGCATCTCCAACTGTCACTCATCTTCCCTGGAATTTAAGTCCAACCAGTCCATGGAAGTACACCTGGAGTTCTGTTACTGCACACATACACACTTGCTAATCTTCGGAGATCACCAGTCACCTCACTGACTGCAGTCTGCATTGCTATAATTCCTAAGAATAGTGCAATCAATTTCCTTTAGTTCTCAGAGCAGCTATCCCAGATTCTCAGAGCATTTAATACTAGCTACTTTACTTGATGCCATGTGGCTGGCAAATATGTCACCACATTTTACAGTTCTGGATTTGTTCCCACTTCCTCAGAAAAAGGGATCAAGAGGTTTTCAGGCTTTCCATGGACTAAAACTCCAAAGACTTCACTTAGTTCTGCTTCAGAATATACCAGAACAGAAAACACTCTGAGTTTGGTGAGAAAGGACCACTGCTGCTGTTTTTAGAGCTGGCTGGTCAGGGGATTCTCTTGCTTTCAAAGCAGAGGAGAGGAAGATAACATCCCCAGAGTAGCCTAAGCCATGTCACTGGGCATGCACAGAGGAAGGAAAAGCTTCTCACTCATACACTGTCTCTCGGTAACTGCTTTACCTTGGGGGGCATGGACTGAGATTGCAGTCTTCAATCCTGGTCTCTGGCTTTGCCACTGGATGACAATTTTCTTCTTGAGTTTTTTCTTTGGTGTCAAAATCAACACATACATACTGTAGCTGAGTCTTACCTAGAAAGGGAACAAAACTTACTGCATGGCACACATGCAAGGTTTGAAAATAATTATGTAGTGACGAAAGTAGCATCAGCCATATCTTTGCTTATGAAACAAGAACACTGCCCAGGCATGTTCATTTCACCCATTTTCCCAACTCTAGAACACAGCAGTAGCCAACCATCCCTCTAAACTATTTCCTGTCTTAAGTCAGGCCCCCTTGTCTTTTCAGGACTCAAAAACTTTGTGTCGTGCTCTTTGATACATGCATTGCGATGTGTAGAGAGGAAATGACCAGGTCCCTGAGGTTCCTAGGTTCTGAGCTCACACCTACAGCCAGGTAACATTTTCTTGCAGCATTGAAAGATCTCACCTCTACCACAGGACACTGAACACTCTCCAGCTAGAGGGCTCCAGACATACACGGTCTGATTTTCCAGTGGGATATGTCCAAGTGACTCTGGAGACTGAAGCAACTGCATGTCTACCTCCTCAGAACAGAGGGAAAAAAAAAAAAAAAAAATCAGACTGACATTGGCACCTGCTTTCCTAGAGATCCTGACCTAACGAAGCCAGGGGATACTTCCAGGTCAAACCCACAATATATTCAGAGGCACATTTAAGCACTTTTTCCATTTTTGCAAACCATTCAAGTTTAAGCACCAAGAACAGCTAAAGACATCCAACAGCCAAAAGCCTCACACTGAGGCTGAACAGACATACCTGGGACTGAAGAGAGATGCCTCAAGCAGTCTCTTTCCCATCTGTAAGTGTAAACCTGGCAGTGGTTCTCTAATGTGGATTTGGACCAGAGATCCACCAATGAAAAGCCCTCTTCCCTGTTAGCAATCTTCCCTCCCATGTCAGAACCTCTTTGTTTGACAGTGATATATTTATCAGTGCAACAAAGGTTATTTCTGTTTCTGATTTATTTATTTATTGGGCTTGGAGGAGAAACAAAGAAGGAATATAGTCCACAGCTGCCATAGACAAACCACCACTAATAATTGTTCTATCCAGCAGCATAAAGTAAGAGGGATAGAGCTTTCTAAGGTCACAGAACGAACATTTAATTGCACAGATGTCCTTGGTGTAAACCACCCTCCCAGACTCCACTAATAAGGTGGCTCCTTCTAAGTGGTAGCCTCCCATGTATCACAAGTATAAAGCTCTCAGTGAGACTCCCAAGAGCCAAGCCAATAAACTTACTTTGTCCCATCCCAAAGGGCAGACATTAACCACACACGGCACAATGGAGAGGGGTTTTTCTTCTGCTGGGCATAAGCTGTCATCCACAACAGTCTCCAGTCCATTATGAAACTGAACACAGGTCAGATTCTGCTGGGCAACACCGGTTCCACAGACAGCAGAGCATTCATCTGTCTGAGATATCTTCCACCTAAATGGGAAGTAATTGTATCACCTTATTTCTCATCTGAATCATGGAGGCTTATTACCCATGACATTTGCTGCAGAAACAGGCCACACAAAGTATTCAGCTTCTCTATTTCAAGAGCCTATTCTGGATGTGATTGAGAGGATAACTGCTAGAAACTTAAATCCTTACAAGGATATCTCTCTAGGGCTAAAAGCATCTATGCTAAAGAACTACAGACTGTGTAAACCCTTTTTATTAAGCATTAGAAGGTCCATGAGATCAACGTCTGGGCATGCTTGGCTTTCAGTTCTCTTTCCAGTCTAATTAATACAAGGATCTACTCCAGAATAAGATCAAAACTTTGTTGGCATAGTCCTGGAATGGATGTGAGCAGACATCATCTACTGGCCATGCCTCCAAAATATTTTTTTTTTTTAATAAATCTTAATTTTTATTCAGTGGACTACTGTAAAAAAATTGGAAGGACTATCTCCCATTCATTCAGTTGACATCTCAGTTACCTCATGGGACCAGGAAAAACAGAACATGGTTTGTAACCAGCTATGCTATTTTAATTAGAAAGAAACTAACTCACATCTCTCTTTTTTTCCCCCAACCTTGCACAATGCAAAAGAGACATTAGAGACTTGGTTAGCTTGCAGAGAAAGGATATGCAAAGTGAGAATTCAGCTTAGCTTCTGGGAACTCTGACCTATATAAGCATGGTTCCATGGCACAGGGCTCGTGCCCTGGAAGGGGTTGTAGGAGTTCCAGACACAGATGATTTTCTGTTATTTCATTCTTTGTCTGATCAAAGCACACATGGTTCACTGGCCGTGTACCTGAGATGTAAAAGGAAAAGGAAATGGAGTTACAAATAAAGCGAGCGGTTCACCTCTATTATTCTAGGAAGATCCTGTAATTTCATTTTAACCAAATTATCTGAAAAAAATGTATACTTGGGAATGCAGACTTTCTATAAGCATATAAAACTCCTATTTCTGATGCAACTTTTCCTCAAAAGTTTTGAGGTGACTTTCCAAGATGAACATCCCAGAAGATGTGAAGTTTGATGAATAATCCACTGTCAAAATGGAAAGATTGCTCTAAATTGGCCATTTGCAAGAACAAGGATATTAATCATGATTTGGTCCAATTACTTGTAATGATCTTGACGTCTGACTGATGAGGGAAAGGTTGCTGAAAACAAGCCTAGCAGCCAGCCACTGGACTTCCTGTACAACTAATCCTGTAACACCATCACACAACCCCTTTACCCAGACAGCACCTTGCCAACGTTCTCAAAGTGATCACCAATATCCAAAACCAGACAAGAGATTGCTGGAGAGAAATTGCAGATTTACAGTACCTGTGGCACGCAAGACAGAATATTGATAAACTACTCCTATAAACAAGATGTTTAACAGTACTGAACCTAAAAAGGTGCCCAATTCAAAATAAACTTGCCCCAGATTTGTGGAAAGACATTAGAGTTCAACAGATAAACTGAAAAAAAGCCTCCTTTGCAGTGAATGAGCTACCCACAAGGCATTCCTGCATCCCAAAGAACATGACCCTGAGAAGAAAATGTCAAGAATCAACCAGCAACGTTATCTTTTCACTATCCTCCTTGTTTTCAAATAAAGTTTATTAATAAAGGAGGGCCTGAACACAGCTTTCAGCTCTCAAGATGCAATTTCTTCTTGGATTCTCAACCTTTTCTGTTATTGTCTCAGCTTTCTCATTTTTCTGTTTGCTACTACATTAGCTGGGAGGCTTTACACTTTATAGCATTTTGAATTCTCTAATTCAGGGTTTCAGCAAACATTTCACCTACAGAATCTACTGGAGATAAACTCTCCAGACATAAATAATCTTAAAGATTGACTTCTTTAAGTGGTCAGTAATCTACTTACTAAATTCTTGTCATAAAAGTCTCAAGAAACTTGCCAGTGTCATCTGCACTATCTGGTAAACAAGATGTCAAACTGTCTACCAGGGCATCCTGTTACAATCTGCATTATGATTTCTACAGGGAGACAGAAAGGATTAGCCATGACACAGGAATAGAATTCTAAGAAGGAAGCTTTATAATTAGCTCTGAGGCTTTAGCTAGACACCAGACACCACTTTGGTCTCAGATGTTTGATGTTTAACTGACTTCAAATTACAGTCTTCAATAACTTTGAAAAATCCGAGAAAACTATTTAGTCTTAAAATCAGAAGGTAGACCAAAACCAATTTTAAAATCCTCTTCAGGATCAAACATTTTCAATATCATTTTGATGATTCAGCTCATTCACTGATTTGATAATTTAATTCAAATGCTGTACCACTCTTTTCCTTGGTTCAGTTTAGCACGGGAAACTGTAGCTCACTTTCAGCAATTCGCTTTTAATTTAATTTCAGCTTTTTAATAACTTCTAACTAAGTATCTATCACTGATAAGTCACATTCATTTCTGAAGAACTGGGTGAATCATCAGTCAGCCAAATTAAAAGCCTGTCCAGACCTTCTAAGAAGACTCCTGCCTCACCTCCTCCACAGGTCACTGAACACGGCCCCTGCTGAGGAATCCACATATATGTCAGATTCTCTTTTGGCACAAAGTAGCTGAAGGTGATGTCTGGGTTGGTGGCATTGCCATATTCTTTCGCATACCTTCTATAAACCTGAAGAAAGAAAAGGTGGTGGTGAATACATAAATCAACTCAGAGTCATTTCTCAGGACAGACGTGAGAAAAGGAAAAAAAAAAGATTAATCCAAGCAAAAGGTTTAAGTTAGTATGCCTTTTTTGACACACATCCATCCCCTAGGCCTGCAGAAAGTCTGTAAGCAGCACACCCACAGCATTTCCCAGGAGGAAGAAGACCATCACTCTTAGTGAACACCAGCTCCAGTAGTCTTGGGCACAAAGTCTACAACATCTGGACGCTGCACTCAACAGAGCCACACAGACTCATTCTGTTCAGTTCTGACTGGCCCCTTTCCAACTCTGCTATGTTTATTTACCTGTATCTCAATTTCTTCTTGGGTTGGCCCATCCACATGGACTTCCTCCAGGCTTGGCAAGTTGTCCTTGGTGAGAAACACTTTGTATTTGATCTGCCTGTCCTCCAGAACTGATGGATAGGTGACATTCAATGAGATTTTTCCCTTTCCAGCAACCACATATACACCTTTGACCTTCACAGCTAGAGGAGCAAAAGTAGCAGTGAGGTTATGAGACATGATGCAGACAGAATTCCTTGGTGCCGGCAGCTACAGACTGCCCATTTGCTAGAAAATGGTCTGATCTAAACTGGACGTCCCAAAGAGCAGGGCTTCTGTTAGTTCCCAAAAGAGAGCATCCCACAAACAAACGGCATCATCAAGAACTTTCCTCCCAGATTCCGTTTGCTTGTTTTTACAAGCTTGTTTGAGCCTTGCCTGTACTCCCACCTCTCCTTTTCATTCAACTCACCCAAGTGCGTGAAGAGTGGTCTCTGATTGATAACATGGACTGAGGTGGTGTTATAAGGCAGGGACAAAAATGTAACATACTCTGAAAGAATGGAAAGAAAGGACATATGGTCATGTTCCCCCCACTGTACCTGTTTTAAAAAGGCAGGGGATTACAGATCAACTCCACCTTGCCTTTTTAGCAAAATATCCCTTGGAGGACGAGCCTGGCAGGCAGCAACAGAACTCATCACAGACAGGGGTTATATAGCTCACATTAAAAAAAAAAGATGCAACAGTGATGACCTGCAGGCTTAAATTCACACTGACCTTAGTTCTATCAGCTTGAACACAACAGTAATGATTAAAAGAGCCAACAAAACAACTTAGTTTTGTGTTCTTTACTCATCTTTCTTTTCTTCTTTTCATGTTTTCTGATAATACCTATGTGTGATACTGCAAGAGCCAGACTGGTTTTCTAATGGAAGTTTAACATCTCAGGCAGCATCTGATAGAGCTCTCATATCCTGTGAATTTGCAGGACTTCCCAAATGACTGCATTTCTTGCCCATATCCAGAGAAGAACTATGAAAAGAAATAACCATACCCACACAACAGCAACACTCCTGTTACGGATCTTATGCATGTAAGATCTATTACAGATCTTAGCACCATATGCTCCATAAAATAAAAGCAAGCAGAAACAAGAAGTCACATAAAGAAGCTTTAGAGCACTTAATATGCTCTGCATCTCCAGTACTGCAATGCTGAGGCTGAGGGCTACACACCTTTAGCTTTTCCTTCTGTGTAAGATCCACTCACTTTGGTGCAAGTGCTGTTATCACCTCCACAGACCTTGCAAGAGTCCATAACCTTCTTAGAGTCCATCTGGCCATCGCACCCAAATGCCTGAGCAAAGGGGAAAGTCTGTCAAAGACTGGCCTATGCTGAGAAGAAATCAAGCAAATGAAAGCAACGTTGCCTGAATTCCTCAGACTGTCTTTTTCATCTGTAATTTGAATTTAAGATGACAACACCGGCAAAGGTTCATTTATACCTAGGTCTGCCACCGTACAGCAGCATACAAAACTAGAGATTGGAAAATCTTAGCTAAGAGCTAAAAAACTTTCATTAATTGCGTGACATCTTCTTTCCCATAAGAAGCAGCCCAGAAAGATTTCTCCTGTGACTTAAACCCCAAATCCACATCCAGCTCACATCCTTCAGCCTGGCCCTCGATCCCACGGAGCTCAGAGTAGAGATTCTATCCTCATTCCCATGAACAAGAGAAATTTACACAAAGCTTCAGGAGGATCTCAGCAGGCTTAGCAGCAAAAAACATGTGCAACTGCTGAATTTATGCTAGAGGCACTGATCCCAGGCTTTGGCTGCTGCTGTAACATACATATTTATCACTATTGCCAGTAGAACAGCAGATATTAGAATAGGTCATGCCTATGCCCTCTGCTGTTCATTAGCTGGAAACGCATCACAAAGCATTCTGAACTCCAGGAGAATCCGGGGGAAAAAAACCTACAAAACTTAGACAGTGTATTTTGGGAACATAAAGAAACACCACACAGAACAACATGGTCAGCACTGAGCAGTTACTAAGACACAGACATCAGCGGGAGTTATGTTTAAGCTCACCATGAAAGAATGACTTTCTCACTTCCAATCCAGAAAAAAAAAGTTATACTTCAATTTTGATTACTGGTATTACAACAATCAATTTGCAGAGTTATGATAACCAAGTTTTACTCCTCGGTTTTCCACTGACCAGATGTGTTCAAACCATGTAACTTCTCTCCAGAGTTAGCATTTTCTAGGGCTACTGAAACCATGCAAATTGAACCACTAACAATGTCTCTTCAAAGAAGGCATAAACCAACTGCTGTATGGATTAGGGATAAATAACCTTATGTAATTAACACATAATTAAATATCTTATCTAGAGGGCACTGGATAAAGTGAAAAAACTAGATTAGTTGGGCTACATTCAATAATCTAATAACAAAACTCTCTTGAGAAGGTCTCACTCTGTTATTAGGAATACAGTGTGTTTCTTTCCCTGGATCCTACTCAACTGACTCCTTTAGCATAGATTATGTCAGAGATTCACCTGGATTCCTCAGCCACTTACTCTGCAGCTTCCCAGTGCACACAGATTGAAAGTCCCATGTTCAGAGCTATCCTGCTCACATCTGGTGCCATCTATGAAACTGTCCTCACGGCTTACCATGAAATCTTCTTCAATGGCCCTGCACATGTGCTTGCACTGCATGTCCCCTGGAGGAGGCAGAGACACACAACCATCAAACAATAAGAAGCCAAAATAATCTGTCAAAAAGAGTATCCAGATTTCACCTGGAAACAAAAATCATCATTGAAATGGCCTTTTGATTTGAAAGTACAGCCAGGCCCACGAGGCTCCCCTTCACAAAGAAGCCATGGTTTCTCAGCCTCTCCTTACCTTTGGCAAAGCCAACAGCAGAAGTCCAGGTATAAAAGGATGGCACTCCTACAGTGAGATACAGTGGCTTTAAATTTGTTGCTGCACACTGTTCAGCCATAAAGTCAAGCTGGGTCATCAAACAGGCCTACATCCCAGAGAGAATTGCATGGATAATGAAAAGAAGTTACCGAGCAAAGAATCTCAAGTAGCATTTCACTCACTAGCTGAAGGCAGAAAGCAGTGGCTGGTAAGTAAAACATCAGAATGACTACAAATAAAGAACACCACTTTAAATTGAGGCTGCAGGATATGCAGAAAATTGTGTTCAGAAGCTGCTCTTTGCTGCTTATTAAAAAAAGGGAAAAAAAAGGAAAATAGGAACAATATAAAAATGTCCCTCTGAAGAAAATTAGTATTAAATGAGTCACTATGTTCTTAGTGTCTGTCCTGCTATAAAGGCATAGAGAGAAATGCTTCATTACATGTGAACAATGTTATTAAATAATACTGTTGTCTTCAGACACAGTGGAACAAATACGTCAGATGGAGGCAGTATGCCAGATTTTAGTCCTCCTTCCCACAGCAACCAGCTGTAAAAAGTAGAGACCCAAACCACGCAGCTTTCAAAGGGTTAAACAGCATTGAGAAAAAAAGCTCAGAAGATGCGGTCAGCTGCATTACCTGAGTATTGCACATCTCCACTTGGATGCTGGCACCCTGGCACTCCTTCCCCCCAAAAGCAGGCCTGAAAATGACACAACTCCTCTATAGAAGCAGGTTCGTGCCAAGCAAAGAGCAAAACTCAGACTACTTGGCTCTGAAATGGCCAAGAGACCTTGCAAACTGCTCATGTCCACACCTCTTACCTGGGATTGTTACAGAATCGCTGCCTTATCACAACTCCACCTCCACAGCTGCGGGAGCAGGAGGAAAATGGGCTCCAGCTGGACCACTGCCCATGGACTACAGCCATGGGGTTTAGTTCTTCCAGAGAGCTGCACCGTCCCTTGGAGCACCACTAAGACCAAGAATACACAAAATTGGCAGCAGCCCCACAGTGAACCCAGCAGCTTTGGCTACCGGACTGCAAAGCAACTCCAGAGATGCACAACATGGAAACACCAAGATCAGCAAGGATCAGTTTGTGTGGCCTTATCTCCCTGGCTGAGGGACATGTGTCCCATATAACGCCCAACCACTTGCTATCTAATGAGCTTCCACACCCGTTTCTGATTATCCAAGCATCTGCAGCCTCTTTACCTTATTGATTCCACACTCAGTACCATCCAAGAGGGGAACAAGAAGCCGAGAGCAGCTGGATTTGTCTCCTGGTTGTACGTGGCATGAGAGAACTTTGCATATGTCCTGGTGTGACAAGAGAAACAGGGAGGCCAAGAAGTCACTCATCAACACTGCAGTCCCAAGAGCTGCTCAGTGCACGTCCCAGATGCTCGGTTTCCCCATAGCTACCCAAAAATGCAAGCAGGTTCCTTAATTTCTCCTGCTGTTGGGCAAAAGTTGTGGGCATGTCAAATGACCAGCACTGTCAGCTGCAATGCCAGAAAAGGATCAACTGAAGCAGTTATAGTTTCACACAAATTAGTGCCTCCTCATTAACAAAACAGGTCCAGATGGCAGCTATTAGCCATGCTGCATTTCTCAGCCATGTAGACTCGCACAATAACAAGGAAGCTGAAGAGATCCAACGAACAAGAGCTCCTCAAGAAAGGACCCAATATGCACCTGAGGAGTATATGCAGCACTAGCACTACCAAAACTCATGTGGGTAGAAGGTTCTGGATACTGTGCAAACCTTAGAACAGACTTATGTGGACAAAGACAGTGATGGAGAGAAGAAAAGCATTTTAAAAACATTTTCAGGTTTTTGCCAAAAAATCTGTAGCAGAAAAGCACCCTCTGTGTCTTTGTAACAACAACGTCCCTAGATCCCTTTTGCTGAACCTTAGCTCTGGAACATTTCCCTGCTGCCCCCCAACAAGACAGACAGAAACTTTCTACCTACAACATTGCTGTCAGCAAAGGTGCAGGCGGTTGCGACACTCCCAAAGGCTATTTTACATTGCTCATCTGCTCCATAGTACAAGCCAGGCTTCCATCCAGGGATGCTGCCGTCCATGTCCGGCAGGTCATTTAAGCAGTTTGTTTGGCCTGTGCTGATACAGACATAAGAAATATCACTTTCCCAGCTGCGGGTAGTAAGGACAATGACATGTTTGCAAACTTCTGCTGAGTTTCATTCTGGGAGTTGGCTGTTGCTTTCCCAGACAACACATGCTTACTGTGGGCTGTGATAGATTTAGCTGCAGCAGCTGCCTGGAGACGCTCACAGTTCCCCACTGCTGAAGTTAAGACAAAAATCCAAGCCTGTTCCTCAACCAGACAGCTCACAGCCCACAATGCATGTTTAAACCTAGATGTTCTGACATTTTAAATAAAATTTCCAGGCTGAGCTAGCGTCTGAGGAGTCCAACACAGCCCAGGCCCGTTAGTCACTAACCAAAGTAATTTCCAACTACTTGAATCAAAGACTGGGTTTAACCTCAGCAACAGTCTCAAGTGATAAGAAATAAACAAATTCCAAGTACATCACAGTTCCTCTTTTTCTAAGAAAGTCCTGTTTTATTCCTTGTCCTTCCCTGCTCTTTCCTAAGCTTCCAGCACAGGGAAGTACTCCCACACGTGCACACAGAACTCACCCATTCCCTTACCTGACAAAGGCCAGGAACTCTTCCCGGCTACATGGAGACCAGGCAAGGTCAATGCTATTGTGGTTTCCTGCTGAACCCATGATGTAACCGCTGCTGCTGCACTGATTCCCCTCACCATCATGGGGGATGCCAAGACTGTAACAGAAAAAGCACTGTGTCCTGAGGAGAAGAAACCCACAGGTTTTGTTCCCTTAGCACCTCTATTCTCTCTAATATCAAAGGAGGGGCCAAGCTCCCTCTGCAGCCTTTCCTTCTACAGTTGCCACAAAAGGTCTCTCTGTAGCTTGTGATTGTCCCAGAACTTGCAGGAATGCAAGAAACACAAGGAACTCTTTCTAAGAATGTTGAATAATCTATAGGAAACTCAGTGTTATGACAAGAGATCCTTTTCTTTCTCCTGAATCCTTTAAAATAGGGAGTGTTTTTCCCTGAATAAAACATACTGTGCTGCTCTGGGGCCTTCTTCACTGACCTGTGCCCAATCTCATGGGCTATGGTGACTCCCAGGTCAAAGCCAGTGTCCTGAGTAATAACGCAGCTCCAGGAGGAGGAGCAGACTCCACCCAACTGAGCCACTCCACGTAGCTCCTTGTTCCCATCAGGTAACTCCAGGTCAAACCTACAGTGAGGGGGATGTATCCAGAGAAAAAAGCAAAGAACCGCTGTAACTAACAAAGTTAGGTTTAGACATTCAAACAGATTTATCTGCACCTTCCTGATCTACTTTTGACAGCTAGCTAGCATTTGTTTTGCAATACAGAACTCCTTAGAGCAAGGTGGTAGCAGTGAAGTCCCATGAATGCTGATTGTTCAAAGTTCATGGTGATTCTACATTAAAAAATCCTGATGCCCCCAGACAAGCATCATAACTTATTTGCCAAAGACAGAGTTGTATCATCATCTTTTTGGAGAAAGAGTACCAAAACAAAGCCATTACACTCAAGAAAAACTCGCCATCAGCATTTAGTCAGGGCAATTTAGAACAAGGAGGCTGAGAGACAAAATGTCTGATTCAGAGGAAATCTCAGGAGCACTAGAAATCTGTAAACACATATGGGTTTTCATTTCCAGTTATCATTCAACTTTCCTGCCCACAAAAAGCTGCAGTGGATTTGGCTATGCTGCACAACGTCCACTAATTCTGGCTGATTGGTGTTTGAGAAATATTCCAGTTTCTTTCAGAAACTGACGAAAGAGCACCTCTGACAAACCACATTAAGGACAGGAGAGTCAACCCCAAACAGGAGAATCAACCCATCTTCAAAGGCTCCGTGCAAATCAGGGTCAACGGGGACAGAGGAGCTTCAGTACCTGGTCACATAGAGGACAATGTCGGCATGCTGAGGATCAGAGTCATTCTGGGGGTTGACCTTCTTGCTCCACTCACAAACACTGATTAGTGAGGAGGTGATATTTGTTGTGATGTTTACATCCTCCTAAAGTTAAAGCATACATTTGCACATTGCACACAGATTTCAGCAACGCCCCCCTCCCGCAGACAACACTTGAACAGCGTCCTCCCTGCTTACCTCCAGCTCTCTCAGAACAAGCATTTGCACCAAATGAACCCTGAAATGAGCACCCAGTGAGGCATCTCGCAGCAGCTCTGCCCCCTATCAAGAGACAGAAAGGATTCAGTAAAAAAGTCACCTCAGTGACTTCCAATATCTATTTTCAGTTACAGGGGTGCACTCATTACAAAGGTAGCACACCTGGTAATTATAAGGACAAATACAAAGTAACCAGGAAGTGACATATATAAACTCTTGCTGCTGTACCTGATGTTACATATGGAATTAGATTAGTAATGAAATGAAGAGCTTCTAGCATTCATTTTTACTCATGCAGCTCATTCTACAAGGATAATCTTGCTGTGCAGTCCCAAGGAAACACAGAGAAACTCCCTCTCTAATCGGAGCAAACACCTCTGAAGGTGTGCTCACAGAACTGAATCTGTCAGCAGCACTGTCAGCTCTCACACTGGAACAGCAATCCAAACAGAAAGCTACTCACAATGTTCAGGTTGGCAAGAATATATCGCTCCGTGTCCTCTTTGTGGTACAAGTAAACATCAGGACCTGCCACGACCATCAGCTCCAGGTGTTTGACAGCTCCATCAGCCCTCTTCTGCAGGCGAGAAGGAAACTGCCCTGCTGAACAGCAAAAAGGGACACAGGGAGTGGGAAATGCAAGACAGCATAGAAGATTCCACATGTCCACTCCCTTTTCCTGAAATACTTCTGCTAGAAGACCACTTCTGCAGTTACTTGCCTAAGTTTCCCACTTCTGTTGGTTTCTTTCACCTGTCTGCATCCTTGATAAGAAGCTTGTATTATCAAAATTACAAATACCTAATTGAAAATAACACTATATACACATCAATAAGGTGAGTTAACATATATCAAGCATAATCACACACTTGCAGATACAAATCCTTCTCTTCAGCTCACTCAAGCAACCTCACTACCAGCAGACAGTGTTTCAAAGCAGAACAACCAGGGCTTATTCTCCATACATGTTACCTCTTGCTGTATTTGCCCCTATTCCAGCACTCCTGAAGAGAATGTGAGGACTGGAGAAGCCAAGATCCTTCAGCAGGGCCGTATCTTTGCTTCTAACAGGTCTGATATGAATCTTTTCTTCATCTGTAATGACGACTCCTTGCTAAAGGAGATGAAATTCCATCTCTGAGTTATTGCAGACATTTGCTATAATGGAGAACTGTGTGCCATATCCTTCCCATTTCTCCTTTCTAATGCTCAGATTTATTAAATGGATGGTTCACATATGTTTGGGGTATCAAGCTGCAAGCCTGCAAAGGCCATAAATGCCTGTAGAAAAGCTGATAGGTTCAGTGCATACTCACCAGCTGCCCTTCACAGTAAGTGACTCTACACTTAGCCCCAGGAGGTGTCAATAGATTTCCACCTGCAAAGCAGTTGCCTGAGAATCGCTTCATTAAGCTGAAGGAAGAGTTCATCACTTGACTGATCACAAAGGAAGAGGAGGGGAGGGCATGGTCCTCCAGAAATTCAAAGGCATACACTTGTCCCCAAGCCTTAACGGAGCAGTGTTGGATCCGACACGTCAGCCCAGTCTGCTCTTCTTTACAAGGGCAAGTTGGCTGAGCAACAACAAACTCAGGTACTGAAGGAAATGAAACAAAAACAAAACAAGAAGAACAGTTATGAAAAATGATGATACATGGAAAACAAATGTAAAGATCTGCCTCCTCGGGAAAAAGTATTCTCCAAATGACAACTGTGGTTTTTTGATGTCATTTTGTCAATAGTCAAAGAACTTCCCTGTTTCTATTCCTAATTGAGGTACTCAGACTGGGAACAGACAACAGCTCTGAAACCAACTCCTGAATTATCTGTGCTTCTGCTCCCTCGTTAAGGAGAACAGTTCATCTGACA
Organism: Penelope pileata; assembly: GCA_013396635.1. Lineage (NCBI taxonomy): Eukaryota > Metazoa > Chordata > Aves > Galliformes > Cracidae > Penelope > Penelope pileata. Next base: position 565,960 of record WBMW01004229.1, read on the forward strand.
ACGGCTGAGACAGATTTACTTCTTCAGATGTTAAGTATTACTGACTGAGAATTATCATAATCCAAACAGAGACGCTGGGAACAGCAGTAGGTGAACTCACAAGTTGACAACACCCTTGCTTCGAGAATGTGAGAATTCAAAATATATTTTTATGCTGAACTACCATTAATCCAGACCTAGAATGCTGGTCTCTCCACCTGTGTAGTTCAAAAAAATTAACAAGTGCATTTAAAGCTATTCTTAGTCTATATCTCCCCATTCAGAAGACTTGGGCCTGTTAATCTTGTCGAAAAATACCAGTACAGAGAATAAGGAGCACAGCAGAAATGCACAAAAAGATTTATCATATCTCCTTTAGCAGACGTTAAATACTGACCCAGTTCTTCAGTCGCTTACACACTGAGACATGGATTACCTCACTGAGCAATGCAACTCAGAAATGCTAAATGCTTGTCAGAGCAGGGTTGCTTAATAAGTGTTCTTAGCGTTATCAAATGTGCAGGATTAGAAATAAACTGACAAATGTGTTCCAAAATCAAGAAGGAAAGAGCTCTGCATACCATCAGACACTGAGCTAGTTCCAAAATAAGAGAAAACATCTTCTGGATCCAAAGCTCTGAGAAATTTCTGCAAGAAGAAGAATAGCTGTGCATTTTTTTAAGACAAACAAATGGATACAAAATGATCATTTAACTGAACCTAACCTGGAAGGAACGTCAGCAAACAATTTAACAAACGCTGATGCCAAGTACTAACAGTTTTATTTTGCACTAAGCACATGCTGCACAGCGGCCACCCAGAGGAAATAGCTTTATCTTCTTGATTAGTGAGGGTTGATGCATTTTGGCTTAGAACACGTTGCGTTTTCTCTTTTTTTTTTTTTTTTTTTTTTTTTTTTCCTAGAAATTAAAAAGGCTTCCTGGAAACGGCGTTTTCTGGAGGTCAGACTTACCTCTTGGAGAGAGGATGGCCAACAAAACCCCAGCGGGAACATCACGAGAGCGCGGACGGTCAGAATGATGATCATGCTGGAGGGACCGCGAGCAGTGCCGCAGAGAAACGCCGGCCCAGGGGTGATTAAAATGTTGGGCCCGAGGCATCACGTGGAACGGAAGCAAAGAATGCACAGTTTAAACAAACTGGAGAGTTCATCTTCTGCAGAGGGGGACAGCCGAGGGGGAATTGAACTGCTGAGGGAGGTTTTACAGGAACAGCTGTAGAGGGAGAGCTTTTGCACAACATTTGCAGCTTTATTACAGCCAAAGAGCACAGAAACAACAGGAGCTCCGGGCCAGCTTCAGCAGCCAAAGAAACAAGGAGCAATTTGGGGGTGGGGGGGGGACAGCGGGCTGCGATGTGCTGAGCCTGAGCGTTGTTTCTCCCCGCACCTCGGCCCCACCAAAGCTCCCAGAGCCCCGCGGGGGGACCGGCACCGGGGGGCCGCACTCCAGGCCCCAGGGCAGCTCCGATCTCAGAGCGAGGCCTCGAGGAGCCGCACGGAACACCCGTGTGGAAGCCCCAGCACCGGGGCCGCGCTCCACCCGCCTCAGCGCTCACCCCACGGGCGGCCACCAGAGGCCGCCAGCGCGGGCCCGGCCCGGCCCCACAGCGGAACCCGAGCGCGGGGCGCCGTTCCCCGCCCGGACGGTGCGGTGCTGCGCTAGGGGGCCGCTCCCGGTTGGGTCCCGTTCCCCGCCCAGGTCCAGGCATGGCGAAAAAGAGCCCCGAGGCGGCGGGGCCGAGCGCGGCGGCCCGCAGGAAGGGCAGGAGGAGGAAACCCAGGCGCGAGCCCGGGGAGAGCGCGGGGGCGGCCGCGCAGAAAGGGCCTAACGTGGCAGCGCTGCCCCGCAGCCCCGAGGAGTTCTCCTCCAACTGGAAAGCGCTGCAGGAGGTGAGGGCGGGCCGGGGCCCTGCCGTGCTCCTGGGTAGTGCGGGCCCACTCTGCGTGTAATAATTTAAAAAGATTTTTTGTGTCAGAAGATAACGCGTGGGGATGTGGGAGGTGCTGGGGCAGGTCAGCTTGCAGCCTGGTGTGCTTCACCGTCGTCGTGAAGGGATGTAATCTTTCTTCTTCTCTTTTTTAATCCTTTTGGGCCATTTTAGCTACTGAAGCAAAAGGCAAATGCCTCGGATGCATCTATCCCTGCAAGTCAAACATACACCAAAAAGAAGCATCCACTCAAAGAGGGAAACAGCCAGCAAGCTCCAGCTCGCAGTGGGGACAAAACCGTGCTAGAGCCCAAATCCACACATAAGAAGGACAACGGCCCTACTAAGGACAATCCTCCTGTGGCTAAGCTGCAGTCCAAGAAGGTTGCAGTGGACAAGAATTCAAAGCCTAAATCTGCAGATAAAGGGGACAACAGTTCTGCTGGTGACAGCCCTCCTTCGGCTCAGCCAAAATCCGAGAGGGCTGCAATGGACAAGAATTTAAATGGTGCCAAAAGCAGTGGAAAAGGCTGCAAAGAAAAAAGGAAAAATGGCAATGCTAAAAAGGAGAAGGGTGGTATAAAACATAAGAAGAGGAAAGCTGAAGATGCAGAGCAACAGCCTAAAGAGTGAGTACTTCAGGTATCAATACATGCAGGTGAAAATTTATTTTAGGAGGTGTACCTAAGGAGCACAGGGAAGTATATTGCAAGTAGCTGCACTCTTCCACACTAAATTTTGGGAGAAGATGCATGCAGTCCCTCCTCAGATATATGAACAAACCTGCATAGATGACAGTATTAAACTACTTTTCAGAGAGCTAATTTCTTGATTTAAAAAAATAAATCTGCTTTTCCTACACTATAAAGATGCACAGTCACTTTCAGACTATTTAATATAATTAAATTTGTGCTTACCAGGGCTGACATCTGGTTCGACGACGTTGATCCAAACGACATTGAAGCAGCAATAGGACCTGAAGCAGCAGAAGTTGCTAGAAGAAAACTGGGACTTGAAACAGGCCGACCCAAACGGTCTGTGGAGCAGGTGCTGGTGAAAGAAAAATCTTCTGACTGGTGAGTGGTGTTCCAGGAGGAAGCATGGCAGCTGAGGCATCAAGGTATCTTTTAATAACCGTGGTTTGCACACACGAAGGGCAAGCTGACATCTCCCTGAGTTTGCTGATAGTCAAAGTGCTGAGTTGTCCATGTTCATATCAATGTGTGAACCTTGCAACTTCGCCAGTAACAGATGTGTCACCAGGATGTCCCTTTTTTTCAGTCTCACAAAAGCTGTAGCCATGGACTGTGAGATGGTGGGAGTGGGACCCAACGGTGAAGACAGTATTGTGGCTCGTGTGTCCATTGTGAACCGGTTTGGAAAATGCGTTTATGACAAGTTTGTCAAGCCTACAGAAGAGGTGACAGATTACAGAACAGCTGTTAGTGGCATACGTCCCGAGCATATAAAGAAAGGTAGGAGTTTTTTCCCCAAACTGTTCTTTAAGGAAGGCAAATTTAACAGGCTACCACAAAAGCCTCACTGGCTGAGCTTCAAAAATTTTTGAAAAATGGAAAGGAAAATTTAGCGTGAATGCTAGGAAAAAATGTGGTAAGAAGTACTTTTTATGAAGCAGTCCCTAATATCCCAGAAAAAATACGCTTGTTAATTATGGTATGGGAATAATTTGGAAGTTTACTTCCTTTTAGTGCTGTGCTCCTTATGAAATTCTCTATGCTTGTGTAGCAAGCAGGGGACTTGGTGTACAAGTTTGTGTAACTACAGTCCCAAAGATACGACTGTCTTCACAAAAAATATGCAGTGTTTTAGTTGTAGGTTGCTTAGGTGTTTTGTGTCTAAAGGAAAGTGTTTCACTGTGTGGTGTTTTTAGGTGAAGATTTTAAAACGGTTCAGAAGGAGGTGGCTGATATCTTGAAAGGAAGGATTTTAGTTGGGCATGCTTTACACAATGACCTAAAGGTATGTGGCTGCAGATCTGTTACTTTGAAGACAAGGCTTCAACCGTTGAAAATTGATTAAATTTCTAATATATCTTCCTGCATCAGTCAGATGAACACACCTGAACTCCTAGAAACTACTGCTTTTTAACTGTTAGCTTGGTTTTTTGTTCTTTCACGCTGCACCAAGTGTAGCCCTATTCACTTGCACACTGAAGTTCTTCAGCTCCCACATTCATCCTAATAGCACTGGTTTGGCTACTAAAGAGCTGGAAGCTGTACTGTTGCATGAAAACTTCTATAGCTGAATGTACTTTTTAGTTTGGAAATATAATTTCTTTTAGGTCCTATTTCTTGATCATCCTAAGAAGAAAATACGTGACACACAAAAATACAGACCTTTCAAACAGAGAGTCAAGGTAAGAAAATCAAGGCATTCCTTCCCATCAATAACTGACCCCTGAGCTGCTGACTCCCACCTTCCAGCTTTCTCACTCCTATGCTTCCCTCGCTTGTCCCTGTTTCTTCTTTCCTACCTGAAACAGGGATTCCTGCTTTTTGTTGTTTGAAAATACTAGTCTACTTGAATGCTTATTTAGTGTTTGAAATACTGCAATGTTACTTAGTTGGTTACAAATATTACCAGTAATACCTGTGCAAAAAATTCAGCGGCTCGCATGGTCTTAGTAGTGCTTTTCTGGAATAGCAAAATAAGATGGTGTAGTTCTAATTACAGTAAGGCTTATGCAATCCTCTTAATAGTATCATTTGCATGTGGATATAATAGATGATTTCGAGTTTCTACTTAAGACTCCAGGAGTAAATGTATAGGGCATTATTTTATGTTTCTTAACTATATACTGAGTTTGTTTTTTCACAGTAAAACATCCCAAACAAATCTTAGGGTTATCATACTACATAGGAAATCCTCTAAGCAGTGCATACAAATGTGCATAAGCCTTATAATTCCTTAATTCTCCTTGCCATTTCACCGACAGAAGCTGTACATACACACACACACATACATAATTCAAGCAGTGTGAGAAAGCATGATTCAACTTTATATATTTCTAGAGTGGACGGCCATCATTGAAGCTGCTCTGTGAGACACTGCTAAACATTCAAGTGCAGACATCAGAGCACTCCTCGGTATGTATCTCATCAAAATACACATTTTGGGGTAGATTAACCATATAGAGTACACATTAACTCTGGAATCTGGGTTCAGTCCAGAATCCTGTGGCTTCTTTCTAGCCCCTCAATGAAAGTTAGCAAGCTCTGCTTGGATAACCATCATGTAAAAATATTGCCATCTGGGCTTTCTTATTGTTACGTGCTTCACACCACTTGGATTCTTTTCTTCCATAAGCTGCTTTTGCACAAGTTAACTGTATTTTTAAATACTAACTCTTGTTAATTGTTGTTATTTTAAGATCCTCAGGGAAAAAAGTAATTTCAAAGTACCAACTGCTTACCTTAAAAGCAGCATGCTGCACTGTTGTGCTATGGTGGGTTGAATAAAGATAAATAGTGAGAGCTTAATCTCAGCAGTTAAGTCCTCTCATCCACTGAAAAACTGGAGCTAATAGGTGAAGGAATTGATACAGTACCTTGGAGATACCTTCACAATTTGCTCTGCTTTTTCAAGAGTATTTTTTATAATGACTTTCCAAGTCACAATCAGAGAAAAAATTGCATAGCCTTGTACCTTACGTGTTCACCCCCCACCACTAGTCACTCAAGATCTCCTAAATGTAGGAGGAGATTATGAAATGGTACTTGAAAGGATGTATTAAAATGATGGAAGATTTAACTGTTTATTAACAATACGTTTTTAAACTATGTCAGCCATGTTTTTGTTAAGCCTCCTGTACTGTTTTCTTTTAGATTCAGGATGCACAAGCAGCTATGAGACTATACACCTTAGAGAAAAAGAAATGGGAAGCTGCCATTAAGAACAAACATAAAGACAAAAAGTAAAACTTGAATGATTCTGCACTATGTTTTCCATCTGCAGCATGTGCTGTTTGATTGTCAGATTCTGGGCAAGCAAGTTCATAAAATAAGACAAAACCAAAAAAAAAAAAAACAGACTATTTCTAACCTTGTACATGAATGTGGCCATACAAGAATACTGCTGAATTACCCCCTTTCTAGATAGTACACACACCTAATTGAACAATATTTGTAACATACGCCTGCATTTGTGAAGTACTTCATCACTTCAATTTCTGCAAAGGAAATATACAGTGAATGAGTTTAAAAAAAAAAAGTTTTTAAATTATGATAGATACAGGAAGAAACTGCTACTGCTTTGCTGAAACTCCCAAGACAAATCTTTATTTCAGATATTTTTGAAGTCTACAAAGTAAGGCAAGTTCTCACAAAGTCTACAAAGCAAGGCTGTCAGTTACAGTTGTGGTAACTAAACCAACAGAACATAAACTAGTGTATGTATTATTAATGACTCTCTTTCTGGTGAGAAAGATCTTTTAAAATACTTCAGAAGGATCCAAGCTTTTCTGTCTGAACCAGAAGTCTACAAGTCTTGTTCTTATACACAAAGCTTTTACTTTACTTCTGCAGTTTTCGAAGTGTTTTATCCACAAGGGTCATTATCTCCTGGAGAGAAATATGAGAATTGATAAGACTACCTTGTTACTTCAATTATTTTTATACTTCTTTATTAATAAAGAACACTGTGTTTAAAATAGGCCGTTAAAATGAGTGATGTTTTAAACATAGGTGGGATTTGGTTGTGCAAAATCCAAAGCAGTTGTTATTATCAGACTGAATACTAACGCTGTGATTTAAATAATCTAAATGGTTAGTGGAAGGGAGCAAGGAATGGGTTTCAGAGAATTAGCAGTTGCATGCCCCACATTGTATTACTAGAATAAGAGATTCTGGTCTTGTCTGTCTGTCTTCTCTATCAACAGAGGGCATGGGGAACAACAAATTGCATTTACAACAGAAGAGGGAGCTTTCTTCTCCTTTCTAACTTTTTTTTCCCCCCTACACTATCTTATAGCTTCCATTTTCATTAGTATGGTTCAGGCAGTGCCTGCAGGAGACAGCAGACAAGTTTGTATGCATCTGTCTGAGACAAATTATGTAAGCAGACTAAATGCATAACTAAAAAAAGCAAGGTTTTAAGACTAACCAGTTATATTGGCTTGCTGGAAGGAAAAAAAAGACACCTTTTCATTGTCTAATTGATGGTTACTTGACAGCAAGCCACTGCAAAGCAAATATTAGCGTAACACATTAAATAACATGAATAACTTTGCTGTTTCTGGTGTTTTAACTGTTTGTTTGTTTTTTTCCAATATGGCTGTATGTTGGAATTTAACTTAACCTTTAAGGCAAACTCTCACAAGTGGATTTTTTTTGGTTTATTTGTTGTTTTTTAAGGATGTCTCTTATAAAGCAAAAACAACTGGATGCAATATACTTATGTCTTATTACTGTAAGCTTCAGCCTGCTTTATTATGAAAAGTATAGTAAATTAATGTAACACAATGGTGCAAGAGACAAAACATTGTTTTAGAAAATTACAATATAGAGCACAAAGGAAAGGTCTTCTAACTACTTGTTTTCAATAGTTAGAAGTATTTGTACAAAGTCACTCCTCACACAATATATACATAGAATTCTGTGAAGTTCTGTACTATGTAATTCCACCTAGTTGAAAATGATAAAATCCATAACATGAAGTGCATCCCCTTTCATTGTCACAGTGACTTCTACATACCAGGCTGGATGTAAAGCAGCCTTTTATTTCAGACAGCAGTTCTTCCATTTGCTGGGACGCCATATCCAGCGCAACATCATCTATAATGTAAATAAAAAGGATAATTTATGCTTACTGGTGTAACTTCCCATGTTTTTAGGAGGAGCTAAAGGACAGCAGAAAGGGAATGGATCTATACAAACAGAAGGCAAGATAAGATGAAGTTACAACATTAGTACATTGCAGGGGCAATTTATAATTATTCAAGGATGAGAAAGAGTGGGATGAATTCACAATTCCAATCCATTCTCCCTTTTCAGATATATGTAGTAACTCTTTCCTGGGAGCAATTTCAATTTGCATGAGCAGCTGCTTTTTCTTTACTGTCATTTGGGGGTGGAGGGAAAAGAAGAGACCACCATCTTACCATACTGAGCCATCTCATTAATCAGCATACAGATATTTTCCACCACTTCTGGATCATCACGGTAAAAGCGGTAGGCATCTTTGATCAGGTTTATTCCACTGCCTTTTGGATCTATTAAAAATCTGAAAGCTGCTATTTCTGAAAAGGAGACAAATGCTGCTGACTAATTGGTAGTTGTAGACTGTTTGCTTTCCAGTCCCCTGCCCCTGACAGCATGTGTAATATTTCTCCAGGAAGTCGTGTCCATTCTTTTCAGCCTTCATAAAAGCTATTCTCAGTATGTGGGCAAGGAGAAAACTGTGTACGTAGCTGGTGTCATTGTGCATGGTTGAGGTAATATTTTCATATTTATTGTTTTCTTGAGCTTACCCTTTTAGACTGTAAATAAAAAGTGAAAAACACTCAAGTCACTAATAAATGAGATTGTGCTGATCTACTGCTTCTCAGACATGCATGCCATGTCCATGAGCAGAAAAAAATTTGCACTTCCAGTTTCATTGTTTCTCCTTCCTGTTATGCAAGAAAAGATTAACTAATCAGAGCACATGACAATCTCAATTCCACTATGAACTCTCGAACTATGCAGAAATGTACACCTCTGAGGTGATTTTCAATGAACAAAAATTAATTGCTGAATGTTACCAGATATCCTTATAAGGCTTGCTAATGCCAGGCAGCTATTCTTCACTAGCATTGGTCTTTGCAGGTTCATCCTAATTGCATCCATCAGAAGTGCTGTTATGGGCTCATAGTCATTTTCAGCTACGCAATCTTTAAAATAAATAAATAGATAAAAATCAAAATACTAACATTTAAAATACTCATCTGCATCTTAACTTCTGCTTCCCATTTCTGAAAGGTCATTTAACCATGCAGCAAAAGCTGAAGAGGATGTGAAACCTACATAATAGTGATATAGGCCCAATAAAGTCTTATCATGAGCTATTCCAGAAGTCTAGGAAAAATTTCTGATACATCTTTTGTGTCAAGATTCCTTTCTAATCTCCAAGATAAAAGGAATGGAGAGTCCCAAGCGCTCAATGTATTCCACTGGTAGGCAATAGAAATGAGAAGAGAAAGCACACTGCTTAGAGTGTTTTTTTTCAGCTCTTCCTGGGGGAAACAATGGCATGAGCACAGGGCAGTATGTAAGCATATGAGAATAGTCTTGCATGGGGAAGAATAGTACTGCAAGGATGCGTTCATTAGTGCTCATGATAATGAAAGAAATGTGTGTTCTTTAATCTGAAATGTTCCCAAATTAGAAAGCAAATGGCACAAAAAACAATCCTCCCAGCCCGTGCTGGGTGTTACACACTATAGTATGAGTGTGTACCAGTGAGCAGCACAGAGCAGAGTAACACAACTGGGATTGTTGGTCTTAAGAGAGAAGCCAGGCAGGGTGCTCTGGACTGTTGCAGCTGTGAATCCTTGCAGTATCCACACATCAACAGTATCTAGTTACATAATTGCTGTAGTTCATCCCAAATAGCTTCATTACAGTGTCAGTAAGCAAGTGCAGGGAGAGTTTATTAAGAGCATGCAAGTTACTAACTCTGCTGCCATCTGCAGAGCCTGCTGAGGCCAGGCAGCCTGTATTTCATACTAGCCTTTCCCATGCACAAGGGACAAGATAAACATAACTTGGGAAAACAGACCTTGGAGTGACAATACCCACAAAGCAGAGCAAGCTGTCTCTATAACTGCTCCATTCTGGAGGTGCTCTTGGATGACCGCAGTGGTAAGGGGGACAGCACTTTTCAGCAACGCCTCGTCTACATTATTCTCTAAATTACCATAACAAGAAGGAAATGCATCAAGTGGAGTTATTTAATCAAGTAGTACTATCATAAGCACAGTGTATGTCAAATTATATCAGTAAAACATTAATGGGTAATGGCACTGGAGTAACACAACATTGTTTTAGCACAGACAACAGCAAAGAAAGGAATCCAAAACATGCAAATCAAATTTTATAGGACTACTAACTAATAGTGTTTATTGCAGAAAGCTGAACTTCTCCAGGAACTAGTTTTCTCTGCCATTTACATTATAGTCGGCCATCAGAGCAGGAATCCTCCAAAAACAACATCATTTTGGACTGAAAATGGTCCGCAGGATGGGCATTTAGCTGGTCACATAAATCATATGGGTACTTTGTCATGCAAAGGAAATACAGCACACCAAGTGCAATTATGCATATTTTGTGCTTTCAGCCTGCCTTGATCCTTAGAACAAACACCTATATAAGAACACATGGCAGAAACAAATCCCCATAAACTTCTAGTGTGGTCCCATAAAAAGGGGTCAGCTCAAGCAGTTACCCATGGCTATCCAACACTGCGGCATGATGCTGATTTCGTTTTAAGGCAACAGGAAGGGGACACCTGCCACCTTGACAATCACATTTCCTTTGGAAAAGCAAGTCTTTCAGAGACCTCCAACTCAAGAGTTAGCCCAGTGCTGCCAAGAGAAGCGTGATGCAAAAAAATAAGATGACATTAATTCTAAATGCTCTTCTGATACCCAACCTAATGTGATGTTTATACTTGCACTTCTCCTGCTAACAGCAAAACTGCACAACTGACAAACCAGTAACTGCACAGTCCCTTTCATTTCTGACTGCTGATTCATAAACCATATCACGGCCTACACAGTAAAGATTTGACTTTGACACCTTATAACAAAAAGGTTGTTGAAAAGTTTGCATTAGTCTTTTTCTCTCATTTGATTCTTGAATCAAAGTTATTCTAGCAGTGCTGTGGAAGACATCTCTCCAGAGTGAGAGAGAAAAACAGGAAAAATCCAGTTTCAGCAACACAAATGTCTGAACTTAATTAAGCACAATACCTGCTGCGTTTCAGTCATGTGAGTCTAGGCACAACACTTGCTGCTCTACTTACCACTCACAGCCAAGCTCCAGAGAACTGCACAGCTAGTGTAGCAGATCCGTTCGTTATGAAGATAGCTTTTTAACATTGACAGAAGATCTGAAATTAATCCAGCTTCCCTTAGATTTTCTGCAGCAACTTCTAAAGGGCATGGGAAAAGAAATCTTGTAAGACCTGGCATGTTTGTCCTGCTCACTGTCCTCACAATGGATATTACTACTAACCCTACTTAAACAGTGACAACAGAAACAGGTGACATGATACCAAAAAGAAAGCATGAAAGCAGACTGGATTCTTTAGTATGAGGTACTTAAGCATGGTGTTTAGCATATGTGACTCTTTCAAACAGATGTTTGGCCAATGATTTTTCCTTACAGATCTGAAATTTACAGAACAGAAAAGGTACTGACATGAGCATAAATTCCTACCCTTCAGGTGTTCACAACTTCCCAATTCAAATCACCATTCATCATAGTCTGTAAACAGTGTATAGAATTTGGTCTTTGATTTGTATAAACGTAGACACTGACACTTTACACAGATCAGTCTTTTTAGGTTACCTCATTTCTGGTAAACCCTGAAACCATTTACAAAACAATCTTCTGATGACTGTTGAACTGACATTGCAAACAGGTAAAAATACTATAAATATTTAGCAATTGCAATCTCAGGAGGAAAAGATAAATAAATAAAGACATTATGTAGAACAGTTTCAGTTTGCCGTGGCAAAGCTGGAAATAGAATCCAGGTTCTATACCCTCATTTTCCCAAGCACTACTATTTGCAACAGTTTGTACTTGTTTTCAAAACAGTCAAACACAGCACAACCCTGTAATACACAACAGTAAGTGCCTGAAGACTCAGTAGCATAACTTATATTTTCAGGAATGTTATGAATAATAAATTTTACCACTATTACCACTAATAAATTAATGCCTACAGACATGAACATCTCACTGAAGTCATGAGCTCTGCGTTATATCTTGGATTAGATTGTAAAAGTGGAAATATAAGAATATTCCCCCCCAAAAATGAACAAGGTGACCCACCAGTGGCTGAAATCATCATCAGTACTGGGCAGACCAGTGAAACAAACTCTTCATTTTCAGAGTGCTTTCTCACTGACTCTAACAGAGAGTTGGTCACATTCTCATCCAGAGTCACACACCCACCCCGTTCTGTAGCTGTCAAAAATGAACATTAAAACAGCACAAAGATTTCAGTGGCTTTGAATCAAGTTTGAACTTCTGCTCCCTTCTTAAGTAAAATATTCAACTAGAAGCATTTTTTCACACAATGAATCCAGAAGTTATTTAACTTTTCTTTTTTTCCAAAACACAACTCTTTCTACTCTCAATTCTGTAACATTAGGTGTTATAGAGCTACACTGCCAAGAAAATGGCAGCAGGGATAACACAAGAGAGCAAAAGGTATTCTTTACTTTGATGCTTTGAAATTACCAGCGCACTGAAAATGAAATGGAGCTAACTTGGTACCCTGACCAGTACCCTGGATTTAAAATTTATACTTGAACATAGAATTGATTTACATCAGTCCTGAAGAAAGCCCATGAGAATCCAGGCTTTTATTAAAGCCTACTAAATTCTTCTATTACCTTAAATTTGTTCCCTAAAATTATTACTGAAACCATTTCAAACCTTATCTCCTACATATAACATTACAAGAGATAGGCTGTATTACCCAGCGTTGGTTGGAAATCTCCTAACTGTACCTTTGGTAAGAATTTCAATCAGTGATCTGCAACCATCCTCTTGTAACTTGAGAGAATCTATATGATTCTTCATGGCAGAAGTGATCGATTCTGTGAATACTGGCAGATAAGATACCACTGTGGGGAAGAGAATAATTTGAGACAACATTCAATTAAACAGTCAATTGCTTAGATTGCTCAGATGTTTATGCTTCAAAACACAAGAGTTTCAGTTTCAAACAAATTTGAGTCCCTGAGAATGATGGGATGTAGCAAAACATTCCTGAATCACAGAGAACAATAAAATTTTCTTCAGTAACAGTGTTCAAGATGATGGCAACTTTAAGGAAAAAAGAATTACTCTTTCCTACTCTTCCTGAATTACCTTCCTCAACAAATGTTAGTTTGCCCATTCACCTTAGTTGCCAATTAAAATATTACTATGTTTTTTCCAGTGCCCATTTTTCTTATTCTGTAAAACATCTCGACTTACCAACAAAAGCATTTACAAACAAGCTCCATCATAATCACATCAACCAGTGGTCTTTTTCAGCACATTCCAAAGACCAGAAATAGAAAGAGAGCTGTTTCATTGTCATGAGACCTTTTTCTTCTTCCCATTATCTCAAAAGATAATGAAAGAACGGAATAAATAAATGAATAAAGTAGTACCTTACCATTTTCATCTCTTACAGAGCTGGCAAGGTGCTGTATGGCTCTAGACTGTGCTTCTTCTATATCCCAGAACTCCTGCATGAATTCTACATAAAAAAAATATAATAATAATAATTCTAGTCATTTCAAACAAAACACAAAAAGCACTCAAACGTTATCTATTTTTGTGCAAGATGTGAATTCACAGAAATGAAGATAATGCAATTTGTGACTGTTGAAAGGGAAGCCTTTTTTCCCTAAAGCATCAGTCATTAAATATTCCAGAGTGTTATCATCCATCTCTGTGATCTCTGTATTTCACACATAATCTGGGGAACTGTTAAGTATTGAATCAAGGCAGGGCTAGAGGCTTTAAATGCATAATTCATACAGCCTTTTCACATAAAGATAACTTCATCCTTGCCTACAAGGAAAATAGCAGAGACTATCTTTTGTTGGCATAAATTGGCAAACATACTAGTATGTAGACAAAGTAAGCATGGTTCCCAAATTTTCTGAGGAATGATCTCTGGCTCCATTTACCTCACACAGTACGTATGGCTGGTGAACTTAGGAGGTTGTAGAAAAGGCTATACAGTGATTTTTCCACTAAAGAGCATTCCATTTCAATTTAAATAAAATGAAATAATTCATTTTCAAGTAGAATGCACGCTGACTGGAAAATATATCGGTTTGTTTCCTACACAAATCACCATTATATTAAATTTGTCTTATTTTTCTTATTACCTAGAACACTTTCGATGCTTCCCTCAAGGAGCAAATCTAATACAGAGGGAGACAAAGTCCTTTTCTGTTTTATTAAAGACGAACCAGCAACAACCAGGCATTCCCCAATAAATGGAACATCAATCAGATCCCTAGAGTTATGAGAGATAAAAGTAATACCCATAAATTAGAACTGGTAAGTTACAGAAAAAAATTCTACAGGCTTCATTTCATCTTGACATAGAAAGTTAAATAATACTATTTGAAGAGCAGAAATTACAGAATTCACTTCAAAGCTTCTGATGAAAAAGCTTATTGTAAGCAAGTCAGTCTTGGGCTTCAATTTAATGGCTTTTTTAAATGGATACAATACCAAAATATTCCATTGTATACTGAAATGGATGCATTCTTAAGCTTCAAAATGTTGTATGAAAAATCATTTTATAATGTAACTCTTCACAAAAGGACAACAATCAGAATTTCCATTTCCATTTCGAAATACCAAGTCCTACTTTTTTTTAATAACTCAATTTGTCAAGGCAGTATGATCAGCAGCTTTGATTCGAACCCTTTTGAACAGCAGCTGACATTCTCTGTCTTTGTGAAGGTAGGTGGGTTTTAGGACAAGAAATAGTAACAAAAGGAAAGCATCTAGAACTCACTTCGCTGTGGGTCTCATGCTGGGCTCAATTTGTAGCATCATTAATAAAATTGGGAATAAAGGCAAAGAGCTGTTATCCCTATTCTGCATTAGTGACAGAACTCCTTCAAGACGGCTGGAATCTTGTCTTATATCCTGCAGTAATGAAGTGATCTCCTCTGCCTGTAAAGAGTATAGTAACAGCAGAGCTTTCACACAGTTACAGATGTTCTGGTGGGCTGGTGACATTTTAAACCTACAATGAAACATTAGCACATACATTCAAAACAAAGCAGGCCATCATGTCCAGTAGAATACAACCAAGAGACCAGATGTCAGACTTGTCACTGAAAGAAAAATTGAATGTTTCCGGAGCCATCCAAGACTTGCTGTCTGTTGAAATAAGAATCCTGTGGTAATGTTGCTGACATTGTACTATACACAGTATTCCTTGCACAGGCACCAACTGCAGGCAACAGTTTTAAGTCAAAAGTAACTTAGAGACATGTAGCAGAGATTAACGGTCTTTTGTTTTGTTTACTGTTGATATGCTACAACAGAATAAGAAACACACTGTATAACTAATGAATGATTTTCCAAGATGTTGCCACATATACATCAAGCTAAAAGCATTCTAACTGTATTTGTTGCAGTGAAGTTTTGGGACATACAGACTGTTTTCAATTGTGAACACAATTAATGCTGCAGGCAACTGACCATGAATATCCTATTCATATTTTAGAAGAAGAACAGTATAAAGTGGAGAAGGGGAAAGGGAGATAACTTTTTGGCTGATTTTCCTCTGAAGATTGAAAATATCCACCATTATTAAAACTTTTAAAAATGAACAAAAACATATCTACTTTCTTCCACTCGTATTTTCCATTTCTGTTCATCAGTCATAAGTGTTTCTGTACTGAAGTCACAAAGCATGAAGGATGCTTCACCAATCACAAGTATGTTTGATGGCTTGAGATTTCTGCAACACAAATATTTCCCATCAGCGTGTGAAATCAGATTCTAACGATATATAACTACACATTTCCAGCATCTCTGCACATTAGAAAATCTGGATTGTGTTTTTTTGTTTTGTTTTAAGATACAAGTGGTAATCAACTGAAATACAATTTTCTTCCTTTACTGTGAAATGCTTTCAAACCTGTGATTGCAACTAAACTTATCTGAACACGGAATGCAATGGCTGTCTCTCTTACTTTAGATACACAAAGTATACCTATACACAAGGCCACCAAAATGCAAGCATCAGAATCAATATTCTAATGTTTAAATTAACGATCATACCTCAGCACATTCAAAATAACAAAACCCAAGAACACCTCCTTCAAATGGGTAATTCAAGACAAAATCCAAGACACAGATGACTTCAGAAGTCACAAAAAAATGAATCTATTTATGAAACCCAGAATTTCTGTCTCCTAGTCCCCCTTTCTGAACAGCAGAATTCACTGCTTCCTAAGTGAACAGCTGTACTGAACCAATAATCACTTCAAAGAACAATGACCCATCAAACAAAGAGAACAGGATTTCTAATCACCTGTGGAAAATATTTTGTTCATGTATATAAAACAAAGCATCCACCATCTGTCCCAGAAACTTCAGCATCACCTGTTGAGGGGTATATACATGAAAGTGTTACATAAACAGAATAACATAATGCAGTAATTAAACATTTAACAAGAGAGAACGCCTTTGTCTGAAGTAAGGCCCAACCTACAAGGAAACACTATTTTCCCCAAACAGATAAACATGCTCATCACTGTATTAGGCAACTACCATTATCCATTTTTTTCATGGATAAAAACAGAAAACAAGGAAAGATTTTGTATAGCTTGTGCTCAAGCTATTCCAAGTTAGTTATCGTTACAGAAATGTCACTGTGATTAAGAGCAGAGATATGGACAGCTTCCAAAAGCACCCTTCAGCAACACACTGTGCTTTGAAGGTTTTGGGAAGGAGTTTTAGAAAGACAGGATACAGAGGAAGAAACATAAATGCAGTGAGATTCAGTCAGTTTGACTAGATGCCTCTTCTGGACATTTTACCGTGTCTGCTATTTTCTCTTGCTTCTGCCTTTTTGTCTTGATCAGAGATGAAAGATCTACTTGACCTGAGTGCTGCATTACCAGACAAAGGTACAGAGATGATACCTGTAATAAAACATTACACCAAGATTGTCTGATAGCTTGCAGGTAATAACATATCCAGTAAGAAAGAAAACCAAGGACTCGGCCAAGCTGTTAGGTGTGATGTTCGCCAATACCAAGGCACCCTGAAATGCTTTATTTCTTACAGAGCAGACAGTATTTACTTTCTCATATCAAAAATAGAGCATCTGTTACTCAAATTGTTATCAAGTGTCTCTTACATGAGGCCACATGGGACAATTCAAGTCACATATTCATTCATCAGAGTCAACATGAACTTCATCTGAGCGCTAAATCAAATTTGCAGATAAAAGAGTCAGGATTTTTGGCTTCCTATTGCCTCCTATATAAGTGCTTTTTTGGTGAGATTTTTTTGGGTGATTTTTTATTTTTCTCTAATGCAAATATGCTGGAGATGGAACAAAAGCAGCTTAAAATAATGTATGTACCAGAAAATAGAACAGAAGCAGCAGAAACTTCACATCAAAATCCGAGCCAGCATGCAATACTGCCATGTGATGGACTCTGACCCATATACCTCCCTAGTTTTCAGCATATTTATTCAGGAACTAACAAGCAGGTTCATTTCAGACCAAACACCCTTTTATTTAGCATCTTACTCCAATCACCTCAAATATAAAAATGTAAAAATGTTTACACATCTACAACATTAACCATACGTTCCAGTTTAACTAATCCTATTTAATTCTCACCTCACTATCCCACGTCACAAACATTTCCTTGTAAGCACAGATGCTTGGATGATGAAGGTTTAGCAAATCCATTGCCTGCATAGAATTTAGGGAAACAAAAAAAAAAAAAAAGAGGAAAAGAGGAAAAAAACCCTTACTCCAATTACTTCAACAAGTTTACTGCTGATGAAAGTAACAGAAATTCAGCTTACTGTCCTATACATTTGTTCGTGGCTGCAAATCTACACATTCAAATATAGGAAGCAATTAAAACCCTGGCCTGAATTCAAGCAGAGGGCAGCAAGAACACCCCTCAGATCCTCCTACCTGAGTTGTATCTTGCCTATTTATGTAGTTAATCCTAAAGTTCTGCTAAAGACTTTAGTCTTTGTATGTTGGTAAAGAACTGCACCGGTACCTCCTTCAAGGCCTCATTTGCTTGCTGTTCATCAATGCATTCAACCTGCACCAAATAGAAGACAATGTTGAGGTTGTAACACAGAAAAAGCCAAACTTCAGGGAAGCACAATCTTGCAAGGAGGATTAGAACTGATTATCGTGTATGAATCGGCATAGATTTTAAATGGTAGCTCCAATCTCTACTGATTGCAACGGTCTTGTTTTTGGGAGATGGACAGAAACAGAGCTTTAAATGAGTCCACACCAGCCAGCGAGCCCTGCACTGTCAAAGCTAAGATGACAATGCGCTGGATGGACCTAAACAGGCCTTTCCTCTGTCCCCAGCTCTATCTCAATACTCTGGTAAGCTGAACCACCTCCTCCACTTCCCAGAAGAGCAGCACGGTGTATGATGTAAGCTTACCCAGCAGCCAACCTGCCTATCATGTTTGCCTCTGTTGTTACCAAAAGGGCCCATGGAGATGATGAGCATGGAGACAGAGCCTTGTTTTCCTAGCAACCACCCTCTCACCTTCTTTATCACAAATCCTGTGCTCTCCTCTGCTTTCAGTCTGGCTATCAGAGCAGTGCCCAGCGCACCGGGCTGCAGCTGCTCCAGGACCTGCAGGGCAGAGCAGAGACGCTAACACAGCTCCAGGGGATGGCACAACCCCTTCATACCACCGTCTCACTGAGACCCCCCACACTGAGCACCTCCCGCTCCCTGTGGGTCCCTCGGGGCTGTTACACCCTCACCACACACCCCCTCTGCCCCCGCCACGTTCCCCCTGTGGGTGGACAGGAGCCTCCGGGCCCCTCCGGCACCACCTCGTATCTCTCCATGGCCGCAGCGCAGCCCTCGCTCCAGGCGGGTTAACAGCAGGGCTGCCCCGGCGTTCGCTGAGAGACGCGGCCCGCGCTGCCTCTCACGCCCGCGGCCGTTGGGGCCCCCCCGCACCGGTCGAGCCCTCATCGCTGGGCGAAGGGCGGGGCCGCCGCGTGCCCCGCTTTGCCCTCACGGAGGGGGGCACGCAGGCAGCCGGGCTCGCGGCCATTGAATAGCGCGCGGGGGGTGCAGCACCACTTCCTCAGCGTCACCCGCGGTTTTCCCGGATGAGGGTTTCCAGTTAAAACAGGAAGAACCCCCTCACACAACGAAATTACCAAACCAAACGGGGCAGGAAAACCGCTGCCGGCTCAGCGCCGCCGCTGCTGCCCGACATTTCGAGGCTCTGCGCGGCTGAGGGGGCTGCGGGGAGGGCCCTTCCTGGGGGCTCCCGAGCCCTCGCCGCAGGCAGGGCGCTGAGGGGCGGCGCTGCGGACAGGGATTCCCCGCGGCCGCCGCCGTCGTTATCGCGGCCGGGGCACAGCCTGGGAGAGGCAAATCACGGGGAACTCTGCGAGGCGATAAGGAGCGAGGGAGCAGCGGGCACCTTGCTCTGCACTCTGAGCCACGCTTTGGGGCTAAAAAGAAAAAAAAAAAAA
>WBMW01004231.1:0-14039 GCA_013396635.1 Penelope pileata
ACTCAGCTCCCACTGCGCTCAGCAATGCACAATTTCGCTCCTCAGCATCATTTCCCCACCCACAGAGGCCCAGCAGCCCCATGGCCTCTGTACCAACCGTGCTGCTCCTCTCGTGGGCTGCGTGGAACGCAGGGCGGGGGGAACAGCTTCTTTCTGCCTTAAAGCAGTGGGGAGGCACAGCGGTCCCCAGAGACAGCAGCTGCCTGGGGACACATGGGCACAGCCAGGTAGTCCCCAGCCCTAACAGTGCCCGCAGGCCCTGCTGCCCGCACAGAGCATCACACGGGGCTGCCCAGGGCTGCGGGCATTGCGCAATGGGACAGAACACGGCAGTGGCTTCAAGGGCTCTCTGTTTTCCTGTTGTCTCACTCTTATTATCAGTATTTTATCAGTAGTATACTGTCAGCGTGCATAAAAATCACGTATTTCCTCCCATAAATGTTACAGTATGCAAAAACAATCTGCTGTTAATAAAGCAGAGACAAATCCCCAAAGGAAGCGAATGCTCTTAAAAACCATAAACGTGGAGCAAACCCCACTCTGCTGCATTTGAAGCAACAGCGAGAGCAAAACGAAGACTGTTTCTCCTCAAAACTTGGCAATTTTTGTACCACGCTACTGATGTTCCTGATGAAAAATGGTGCTTCTGCTCCCTGCCACTCCTTTTACGTTGCCCTGTGCCAAACATCTGCTGTTGGGTTAGCAGCACGAGGTGGAGGTTAGCGATGCATGAGCTCCCAAAGGTCCCCACAGGTGCTCCCGAAGGAAGCCCTGCTCTATGGCAGTGCAAGGATGCGATGTGCGGGGAGAAGAGCGTCAGGGGTCCACACAGAGCACCCATGGGATGCTGAGCAGGCTGAGCTCCTCCCCTGGAAGGCCTCAGTGGGCAATGTGAGTTTGCAGGTGATGGCAGCTGAGCGCAGGACTGATGCCGAGCACAGACGAAGCTGCAGTGCCTGGATGAGCTGTGAGCTCAGGAAATGGGGCTAAAAGCAGCAGTGAGATGCAGGCAGCGCTGCTGAAAGGTTCTGCTTCTTCTCTCTTTAGAGAGCAGCGGAAGAATCAATCACGATTAATGTAGTGACGCCTCCTAAGTCTGTTCCTGCCAACACTGCGTGTACACTGACCCTTCTTCAGAGCAGAAAAACTCTTAGGAGACAACCCAGCCACACCAGCCGCATCCCATTGTACGGAATCCTGCGCATCCAGGGCTTAAGGCCGATCCCCAGGGCTCACTGCCCAAGCAGACACAGAGCAGGCGATCAGCATCCAGGCTGCTGGGCACCCACAGCGCTCCGGGCTGTGCCAGAGCTCCGCAGTCAGACATGGACCTTCTGGGAGCAGGTACGGGGGGACAGCTGTGCAGCCAGCCCCAGCAGCACTGCCCTGCAGCCAGCTCCAACACTGCCCTGCAGCCAGCCCCAGCACTGCCAGCAAACGCCCTTTGTTCCTCCTGGTGGCACTCGGTGGTCACACACCTGTGCTGAGACAAGACAACACAGCCAGTGACAGAAAGCAGTGCATGACACAATTATCATTTCAACAGCTACAAGATGTCACATGAATGGAACATAAATGGCCCTGACACTCTCTAACACAAAGCAACGCAATCCATTAGGGTGAGAAGCAGAAACAACTATTTTTTATGTGATACAGAGTTTCTTGCAAGCAAACTATGCAGCCCTGGGGCCCGAGTGCTCGGGCCATGCACAGACCAGGGCAGCACAGAGAAAAAGAAGTTCCTCCGAAGCAGTGCCTGAAATGGCTTCCACCAAAGGCTCTGAGGAAGCGTGGCTCCCAGGATGTGGGGGAGAACAGAGCAGTTTGTCTGTGTGCATACCTACATAAATGTGCTCCAGCTTGTTCTCAGCTGCAGTGGGAACTGAAGGGTAATTATTTTCTGTCAGTAATTGTGGGGGGAGGTCAGACTGTGAGTTTAACTGCACTGGCATAAAAATGCAGAGCTCACTGGGCTACAAGTGATGTCAGAACCAAGTTCTGTACCTTTTGGTGTTCTGAAAACAAACCGCTTCTGACTGCTGCTGGCTTGTTTTTTCCAGCTCCCTTGGTTCCTGCAGGACAGGACATGGCTGCAGGCTTTGCACGCTGTGCTGCCAGTGGCTGCCAGCAACAAAGCCCCCACCACAATGCACACCGCAAGCTGGATAAAGGAAGAACGTTTGTGAGCAATACTTCCTTGCCACCACTAAGGGACAGTGTTTCCTACTTTTAAACTAATAAGAACAGCTTATCTGCAAGTTCAATTTTAATCAGTAATGGCTAATGCCTCCTTTGAGTGCCTGAGGGGTTGATTTTCTATGTTCTGTTTGTTTAATGTTACTTTTTCAGAACAGTGCATAGCAGGTCCATCTATCGTACTTCCCCTACCAGCAGCAGGCTGCGCTGCTGAACGAAACTCGAGTGTGAGTCAAAGGGATTCCTCCTAGGAAGGTGTAAGCCTAGGAGAATGGCTAGGCTAAGGTAACGGGTGTACAGGCTGCCTTTACTTGAAAGGCATAAATGGCTTCGCAAAACATATCGCTTGGTTTTGTTTTTTTTAAAAAAAGTTATGATTTGTGTCTGTGAAAATCTCAAACTGTCCCCATCTGTACTGGTAATTCAGACGGCAGGAACCCTGCGTGCCAATGCTCCCCGGTAGGCACTGGTGTGCTCCATTTATAGCAGAGACATTTCTGTCACTGACTTCTGTCAGAGTGAAGATAGCTATTTTCAGAGATAAAACTTTGCTACTGGTCCTATTTCCTCAAGCACATCTTGTGTTCTGGAAGAAAATTCAGTCAACTTGATAGACTCCCCCAGGTAACCTCCAAATCAGTGTTTCTGAAAAATAACATGAAGGTCCCACCCTCAGCAGAAGGAAATACAGGTGCTGTATTTATTTGGAGGAGGTGAAGGATTCATGGGAGGATGCAGCAGAGATGCCTGGTTCCTTTCATACTCATGCAATGGAGACAAACCCATGAAGGATTTGTTAGTGACAACATATGACTGTATCGAGCCCAGTGCTGTACAATTTCACACCCATATTCCAACATCTTGTCTGGAGTCCCCCTCAAAGACACTCAAATGTGGTGGCCACAAAAGCAGGAGCTGTACAGTCACGCTGACACTGTATGTGCACAGCCCAACTTCAGCCTCCCTGGGGTCTCTTTGGTGGGAGAAAGCACAAGACACATCACATCCAAGTAATACACAGCAACTTATAAGGAAAAAACAACACAGCATGAGTCCCATGAGGAGAAGGATGTCCAGGTCCAGCACTCCGATGCACAGTGTAACCTCACCTACACGGATGATCAGCGCAGTTACCGCCGCTGGTGCTAGCAAGAGAATGCTATCGCCAAGCAATAGCTATTTCCAGTACCCACCATCTAGCCCTGCCCTGCAATTAACTGCAGAGCCCCTCACGTTCCGGTCTGATTAGCTGTCCCAGCTAATGAGGGGCTCCAGACTCGGGCAGCATGCAGGCTGAGCCACCTGCCACTCACGGAGCCGGCTTTGTGGCTGCACACAGCAAGCCACAGGTGTGGAACCGTGCTGCAGAAAGGACACAAAGAGGAGAAGGGGCCCGGGACAAACCCTGCTCAGCCCCTCTGACTTCAGTCACACACACTGAATGCTTTGGATGGTTACGCACATGGGAGCAAAACCCAGCAGTTCCTGTACGGCCATTACCCGAGATATAAAATGTTTGACTTTTTAATTAAGATCTACAATATCGATGTCACAAAATGAGTCTGAAATTACAAGAGCGGGATGTGATCTGATTGTAAAAAGCGCAGCTATTCAATTGAAGGCCAATGCTCGGTCATAACCAGAGAAAAGCTAAGGTCAGGAGTCCAAGTTCAGGAGTGGAGAAAGTAAGAAGCTGAAGGAAACATTATATCCTCCAATAATCCTTGCAGGAGATATGATTTCAGCATGAAAGGATGCAGCCCAGCTTTAAAGTTTCCAAGCAGAATTCATTCTGCTGTAACTCCACTCGGAGATAAAAGCAGACATGTGATCTGTAATGCTGGCCTCTCTGACTGGTGTTTTTATTGGTGCCGCCCTCCATATTAAAGAAAACAAACACCCTGCTTTTAATATTAAAGATAACTCCAACAGGTCCACTTTAGAGAACCTTTCTGCGTTAATCCGTTCCTTGCCATACAGTTCCCCTTGTGTCAGTTTGGAAGGTGGCCTGTAAAAGAAAAAGCAAACACTGCATTGGCTCTTTTTAAAACTTTTCCTCAGTTTGGGGCAAGTGTTATTTGTTGGTTGGTTGTTTTCTTTTTACTATCAGCTCCTTCTCCTTTCTCTTTTAAAAGCTCAGGGTAGAAGAATAAGTAATGCTGTGACCTCACACGTGGCTCTCCCATTTCATAACAGAGGAAGAGGGAGATGTAGATCCTCCTGAGCCCTGACATACCTCAAGGAATGCATAAGCACAACAGAGAGCGTATCGAGTGGGCAGAAATATGGCTCAGTTGGTGGCACACCAAGCTGGCACTCAGCGGACAGGATCTGCTGTAATTCTCCTCTCCACCTGACGGGTAACTCCACACAAAGCATTTCTTCTTCTTATGTCTCAGTTTCCTCATTTCTATACAAGATGACATGAAATACAGACAAATTTCCAATTCCTTGAGATAAGACGGTGCAGAACAAGAGCAGGTGCCACTGCCAGCCACAAGTTCACCAGGTGAGCTGAGGGATGGTTCCCCTATTAGCAGCATCCCCTGCAACCCAACGGGGCACAAACATTTTGGCCATGCAACACACAGCACTGAGCTCCTGGAGCTCCCACTCCCTTCTCCCTCTTGATAGCATGGCTGGATCTGAATGGACAGGGGTCTTAAGGATGCTACACCAGCTAACAAACATTTTGCTCTCACTTTACTGCCAGACAGGAACGTTCTTGTACTCACATCATGCCATCAGATATTTGTAAATACTCCTCAAGGCAGTTCTGTCAGCTTGTCAAAAACTGTGGCACTGAAGAACCAAAAAGCAACCAACTGCTGACATTAATGAGTTCAAGTCAGCTGAAGAGAACATTCCTCTATCCATTAACATGAAGCTCGAAGTTGGAGGGTAAAACCTCTCACGACAAGTCACTCGTAGAGCACTCCTTACTTCGGAGTGCACGGAGGAGGGTGGAGCTCTCTGGTGACCGTAGCAGCAGGGGGTTCTCCCCCAGCGAATCCAGACGAACACACTGACTGATGAGGCATGTTTGGGGTTGATACAGTTCAGCTAAGAGTTTAAGTTATTGAATATGATACGATAATCACAAAGAAAGAAGAGAACCAGAGCTGGCACCAGTGCCTGCAGTAAAACAAAGTGCATTTGCTGAAACAGAAGTTGGAAATAGCGTCTTCCTCTGGTGCAAGTTCTTAGAGCTTACAGCAATGGCCACCATCATTTATATCAGTTCTCACTGGTAAATATTTGGATGAGCTGGAGTGCAAGGCGAGATGCTGTTGACCCAAGCATTTCTGCAGCCAGAATGGTTCACATGCAGCTTTGCCCATCAGTATCATCAGGCTCTGGTTTTACATCACGGGGTCCTCACACACAGCCTGAGGACAGTTTTACCCCATGTATCTGCCCATCCTGACAGAAATCTGGGGAGAAGGTAAAGAATTAAAAAATGAAAACATTCAGGAAACCATCTCCTCTTTGGTTTACAGCACCACAGCTGCTGCCCCAAACCATCTCCTCCAACAGGAGGGAAGCATTGGCTGGTAATTAGCCAGACATCAAAACCTTCCCAGGGAATTCCTCCTCCTGAGAGGCACACGCAGATCAGAAGAGGAGAGGCTGTCTAAACACAGCCAGCCTCCTCGCCCTTGCTGGGTTATTTTCTTTGTCCCTAGGGGAGCTCCAGCCAGGGGGAACTCCAGCCGTAACAGAGGGTGGCTTGGTTTCCTCCCTGTTTGTATAGCAAGGGGAGCTGCAAGGGCACCCTCCTGATAATGCCCAGCTCTTGGAAGTCACATTCTCTGCATCTTAAACTTCACTTCTGCCTTCACTGCAGTTTTATTGGGCTACTGCGTTTCTAGCACACCTGGCACACCAGCACTCTGACCCAAAAGGTGCTGATGTCGAACACTGACAGACATTTCACTCTGTGCTCAGTCCAAGGAAATGCTGAGATCCCAAAGCAGTGCTGTATACACTCAGAGATGGAACAGCAGTGGTCATTACAGACCCAGAGTGGTCTTGCCAGCACGAGGAGGGACAGGGACCCAGAGGAATGAAGGCTTTGTCTCCTGAGAGCTGGCTCCAACAGACAGCTGCTGAACCCCTGCCCGCTGCAGTTCAGATGCCATGCCTGAAGGTACTTACAGGGAAATTGTGTGTATCAGCATTAAAGATGTCAGAGTGGGATTATATTTGGACGCATGCTGGCAAAGTATTTGCAATAGATTTAGAATAGCTGGGAACTGGCCACAACCACATAATATTCCTAAAGTTGGATAAAATTTAGCAGCAGTAAATTAGGAAATATTGCCAACTTCAAAGCACTACCCCAAACTTGGGCCAACACGATGCACTGGCACTCAAATGCTCTGGAAGGGCTTTTGTCTTCTGCCAAATGCTGTTATCAGATAAGAGCTGGGCTGTGGACCACAGGAACAGGGATGCTTTTGCTAGAGGAGGCTGGGCTTTGGAAAAACTTTGTGGCAAAAGCTAAGGAAGCAATGGTCAGTAACTAAAATCCTTGCAGCCCTGTGTAAGGGGCAAAGGGGCACTGCACAGCTCAGCCGAAGGGTGCTCCAGGCAGCGGACATTGCTCAGATCCCATCGCTGCCATGCTCCCCTTACTACCTCGCTGTGCTCCTCACTGACACCTACAGAGAATGGAAAACCCATGTGCTACGGTACACAAAAACGCTCCTTGCAGAGATGTCTGGAGCGTGATGGGGAGGGGGAGGAGGAGAGAGAAAGAAGAAATACATCCTAAAGGGAAGTCACAAGCTGATGGCATTTGTGTCCTTTGTCAGATCTTGCCCTAATGCTTGTTGAGCTAAGCAGCAACATCCATATTTTACCTCCCAGGGCTCACAGTGCTCCCCAAAGAGTGACCCATCGCCACCGGAATGAGGGGTCCGACCCCAAAGCCACGAGATTGTGCGTGAGCCTCTGGAGGGAGGCACAGCCCCGCGAGAGCCCTTCCCTCTGAGCGGGACATCCAACGCGCCTGCACAAGCTTCTCCCCATCCCTTGGAAGTGAGGGGGGAGGATCTGTCTGATTGTATCTGTGACCCTGGCAGCTCTTCACAAGCAGAGACAGCTGAGTCACTAATATTTAGAAAAATAACATAATTGACTGTATTCAGCCCTGCGGAGGAGCCCTGCTGGGTATTCACAGTTAAACATTAGCAACTCGGTCATTTCTGGCAGCCTTTGTGAAGGGCTGCCAGGGCTGGAGATTCAATTAGATGACCTCCAACAAACCGATTTCCACTGCAAATATCTTTTAAGAAATACATTAAATCTCCAATAAATACAGTGAAATTGGAGGAGACAGCCCTTCCTACCTCACTGGATGTCCCAAATCACCCTGCAGACCCCGCGAGGTGTCCTGCCTGGACGCCATGCATGCACGGGCTCCGCTACCACCGCTGCCTGATGTGATTTAGCACTGTCTGTGCATTGTGTTCCTTACATCTGAGCACGGGACAGTGTCGCAGTTGGACGCAGATTAGGATATAAAATGATGTTGAAAAGCTAAAAACATTTGCATGCATTTCTCTGTTCCTTTTCATGGGGTAGGAGTCAGTACTTTTTACCACTGCTTTTTCTGCCCAGCCAGCCTTTTTCCATTACTCGTCCTTGAATTATTTTGATGTAAGAAGCATTAAGATGAATTGCTAGATCCAGTGTTTTGCATTATCCATTATAACACGCTGCAGTTGTGCATTACACTGAGTCGGAATATTTACTTTCTTCTCATAAAATCTATACTAAAAGTGATTAATGTACCACTGAGGAAACCAGAAATGAGAATTTTAAATTCTGGTTTATATATAGGGTTTTATGACAAGCCCTGCAGTAAAACACCTAATGTGGACACTGTTTGTTAACACTATCATAATGAAATCAGCTAACACCTTAATGACACTTTGTAACCACTTACATCCTGTAGGACATTCCTAATGCAGCTTTTCAGCATCCCGATTGTGAAAGCTCCTGTCTGTCCCCTAAGACCGCAGGATTTCATTCCAGGCAACATATTCTGCCTGCTACATTGGTTCTTAGCTCCACTTTTTTGTGTGGCTGGGTTTTGTATCCTAAATAACCCCGAGCAACCACCAAGCCCTCACTTTTCTTGCACACATCAACATCTGAGGAAAAATAAAGAAGCAGAGCAGAGCTGGATGCCCTGCTTGTCCCTCCAGAGAGAAGCTTAACCAAACACTGCTTTAAAATAATGCATCCTATCGTGTGGGTTACAATAAGGTATGAATTCAACATCAGAAAATTACAACCGGACAAAAGCTATGATGAAATGATGATTTAGAGCACCGTGGACTAACATTTTCTCAAGTGGCATTGTAATTATTCTTTGTGCATAGGGCTAAATAATATGCTAAGGGTAGTGGTGGGGAGAAAGCTTTTCTTTACATACAGTGTAAATTGGGATATGGAGCTCACACACTGCATGGAGCTCAGTCCTCATTTTTTTTTTCCTGAATGTTCCCTGCTGAGCAGTGCCACAATTAATCAAGCTTTCTAGGTTTTAGTTAATTGCTGGACCCCAATAAATTGGTTTGTACTGGCATTGGTCCAGGTCTGATAATTTCACAGCCTTGGAAACTGCTGCATGTTCACACAAGAACCTTGCAAGCAGGGAGCTGGGATAAAAAGAATAAAGGAAACTCTTGTTCTGGGAGGTTCCAGCAATACTTAAAAAGCCAGCCCACTAGCAACAGTGTCTTCACTGTTTGTTTATTTTCTCCACGTGTTTTATACTGATTTTTTTTAACGACTAAGGGAAATCCCCCCTTTCCTTATTTTCACTTCTATAGGTAGTTGCTCTCAAGGAGCTATTTCCAATTTCAGCAGTATCCTCCTGGAAATTTCCACTCTACCCATCCTCTGCTGAACGTTCACTGTGGCTTTTTGTGGAAGCTCGGCTGTTTCTTCCCTCTTGCCACAGCTTTGTCCATGGGGGAGGAAGGCCCGCCGCGGGCTGCACGGCGCCGACAAAGAGGAGCAGCCCCGCAGCCGGGTCCCACCAGGACCCCGCGGTCCTTTGGAGCAGCGAGAGGACAGCGGGGCTGCTCGCAGCGTGCAGGCAGGAGGCAGGCCGGTGTCACTGCCTAGTGCAAGGCCGAAGCTGTAGGGCCTGCTCTGGGTGAGCACACAGCGCTGCTGTCGATGTGAAAGCCAGCTCCACAGCTGGCAGCTCATTGTGCAGTCGGGCTCAGTTACGTGGAGGACTCTGTGTCCCCAAAGCTCGCTGGTAGCAGTGGGATTTGTGAAGGCTCAGCCTCTGGCAGGCTCTGGCTCCATGCTGGCACACGTTTGACTTTGTTCCCCCCAGAGAAGGCTCACTTGGCAAATTCAGTTTTACTAATGGGTTTCAAAAGCACTCTCACACCAGCGAGTTTCGGAGGACCAGAATTACATAATACCCGAGGTGCTGGCTAACCTTGGTGCTATTGTCTTTGGCTCACCGAGGCGAGATTAGCAGCACTAATCACGGCTTTATAAAAGTGTATTTGAATTGCAAATGGAGCCCCAGGCAGCCCGCCTTGACTCCCTCTGTCCTGCCGTGAAAAATGACTGCGCAGCGCTTCCCTGGTGGACCCCAGCTGCAGAGCAACGCGGCAGCAAGTGGATGTAGATCATGGTACCGTCGAGCTGTGAGGTTTGTTCCTGCTTCTCTCGTACGTGGTAGCTCTTCAGCAAGTGCACATTGCTGTGATTCTTCCAGACTCCTGCACGTGCCCCCCCAGTGCGATGCGAGGCAGCAGTCCCAGTGGCAGGGCAGAGCGCCCGTTGCTTGACCTGAGCTACACTGCTTTCCACTGTTTTCAAGAACGTGAGGCACCGAAAAAACAGTCAAGGTGAAGCTGCTCCCAGAACTTTGAAACTGATAAGGACTGTTTGATGCTGCCCTGCAGGTACCGGTCAGTCACCGAATGCCGCTGTGTGCCACCCAGCCCTGCACGCTGCGGAAGCAGAACTGCCCGCTGTGCTGCCTCCTCCCAGAAACGCTGCCCGTACAAGAGCTGAGAGCTTGGGATGAGCGTTTGGACTTGATATCTTCAGCAAAAGAGTGCCTCTTTCTGTTTGCTGACATTTGTGGCACCACCCAGTGATTTACAGCTCTGTTTTCACCCGCTTCATCGATGTTGTGCCTTCAACACCCATTACAGATTAATGCAAAAGAAATTAATTTCTACTCTTGATACTAGAAAGTGAGAAAAAGACAAATCCAGCATGACTCATAATTTTCTTAAAAAAAAAATAATTAGATGGATAAGCACACAAAGGGGATAAATTAGAAATCAGTGTTTTTCTGTCAGAGATTACAATGCATCACTGGCAGCAAAATGTATCTGGCCAGGAAGTTCCCAACTGGAAATTTCAGGAGAGGACAGACATGGATACATCCTGGGAACACCATGAAGATCAGCCCTTTCACTATCTCATCGTAGTTTGTGTCCATTCCTCGGGTCCATTTGAAAGTTTGAGTACTAATTGCTTCTAGAGATCTTGGTGATGACACTGTATTCATTTTGTCACCATTTCTCTGTCAGTAAACCACTGAGTACTGATGTTGTGACACACTGTGGTGACGGGCGCTTTATACGTAGCTCATGAACCAAAACCCTGTGCTGCTGCCAACCGTCTTGCTGACTTTCTTTGACGTTGCAGGTATGAGAGAGAATTCCAGGATTGGATTGGATTGGATTGGATTGGATTGGATTGGACTGGATTGGATTGGATTGGATTGGATTGGATTGGACTGGAAAGAGCTGCAGATGAGCACTTTGAGATCAATGCAAAATTCAGCATTGAGGCCCAGAGCCTCCCCTCTCCCCTCTGGGTGCACGTATACCTGATCTATACCCATACACATAGCACAGCATGGTCTGCGCTGGGACAGAATGAAAAACAGGTGGTTCTCACCTCCTGAATTTTCGTACTTGTTAATGGCAGCTCTTACGATTCTCTGTTCACCTGTGTGTTTGAAAGTGAGACTTAGGAACATATACTTTATTTGCATTTATTTGGCAGAACAATGACAGCCTTCCAGCTGCTCTTTGGTCTCAGACGAGTAAGTCTGCACAAAGCTGAGGAAGAACTGGGTTGCAATTTGGCTTTTTATGTAGTGTTGCTGTTGTTTTCTTAGCAAGCTCTATTCAAGGATCTCAGATTTACCAAATCCATCTGTCTCTCTGCTAAATAAGAAAATTAATTTCTAGTGTTTGAGGACTAAAACCCGACCGCAGATGAAGTCAGTGCTACAGAATGAGCAGGAGGGTGGAGAATGCTCATGACCATCCTATGCCATAATCACAAAATCATGCACATCTGAAGCCCTTTTTGTTTAATAGCAAATGTGAAGACTGCTTGATGAACATCCAGATTGTATTCCCAGTGTGACAGTTGCAGGGCTGATCCAAACCACAAAAAGTAATTTAGAAATTATTATAAAATCCTGGGAATAATATTTAGCATTTTAAGAAACATTTTCCAAAGGGCTTAACGGAATTTATAAGAATGCAGAAACTAAGAAATTCATTACGTTTAAGAACTTCCTTCCACACTTTTTCAAAACTGAAAAGTTGACAATAGATAAATTTTTTGACAGGGAGGTAAATGGCAATTGTATCACGTGTCAAACATCTCTCAAAACTCCGTATCTAACCTAGTTAAGAGAGTTCTACATGGTGTATAAACATGTGAGCATTGGCATGAATCTTGCATCTTGTTTTTTCCCTCCCAAGAGCTGAGCAGTAAGAGTGGGATGGATATCTGTACTGCTCAGCCACCGCGAGGCACAGCCCAGGGAGATGGATTTCCACTCTGTGTCACAGTTTATTAGCTGCTAAAGTATTATTATCTCAAATGAGAATTGCATGGCTAAATTTCTGTGTTCTTAAAAACTCAGGACGTCCTCGAATCTCTCGTGCCCACCGTTGGGAGCAATTTCTCCTTCCAGCACCAGGACACAGCAGGCTCAGGCAGTGAGCTCTGCTTGCAACGTGCTGGGTAATGACTCCATCTGTGGTGCTTCTCTGCGGCTGTGTCACACGTGTGCAGCAGCCCTCAACCTCCAAAACTTCAGCCAAGCCTTGAGCAAGAGCACAGGGCAAGGTGCTTCCCCAGTCATAGCAGTGCTGTGGTCTACGGGGAAGAAGAGATTCCCCAGCTCCAGGCTGCATGAGCTGCAACACCAGGCACAGCACAGCAGGCTGTGGCAGGACACAGTGCTGCACTGAATTGTACTCACTCCTCAGTGACACTGTGACAGAGCTGGGAAAAGAGGAAAGGCCACTCTGGAAGGAGAGCCAATTCTCTACAGTCTAGATCTGCCAAAGAGCGGGGAAAGGGCTCCCTTCTCTGTATCTCTACATCCAGCAAAGGTCTTACACCTGAATTAGTATCTCTGGGGACCACCAGAAACCAACCACCTCCTGAAGCAGCCTTGCAGAGCGCAGAGGAAAGTGCTGGCATCTGAAGCGACTCACAAGGCACTCTTCAGGCCAAATAAGGAATTTCTCTTCAAATAATCTCTCTGCAGAAGAATCCAGGTCACAGTCTATAGAAAATATTTAATTTCTCATTTTTACTACGCTGACATAAAGAGCTCCACATGGATTTCTGCTGCCCTTGCCCACACACGCTGGGGCTGTATCAGCACAGACCGTGATGGGTGCGATGGGCACTGGCCTCATGGGTCTCCCAGGAGTGGGGGCGGGGGCAGGGAAGCTCTGCTGGGGCCTCCACACAGTGAAACTGAGCCCTGCCCAGGCACAAAGCTGTGCCTACCGCAGTCACGTAGATGCCATAAACCCCAACTCATGTAGAAAGACCCACACGTTCCTGCTCACAAAGCTCTGCAATCTCTTTTCTAGTCACACAGCAGTGTGTGGTTCTCAGTTCCCAAAGTTACTGCAGCCCCGCACTTAGAATCCCCCAGCCCATCACAGTCTCTGCCTTCAAGTGCAAATGACAACCCTATTTCTGACTCAGAATGCCCTTTTCCCCATTTGCCCACTCCTGTGCCACGTGGTGGCTCCCCAAAGCCATCAGCCTGGGGCAGCGGCCGCCACGCTCAGGACTGAGCGCTTCGATGCTCCTTTCTGTCTTAGGAGCACGGACTGCGCAGCAAGGCAGAGTGGCACAGAAGGAAGCGTGGAGCAGTGTTTTCAAAACGCTGAACTCCAGACAGCAGCTTCTTTTTCCTTCTCTCTTAATGCCAAGAGTTACAGCGTTGCTTTTTCCTAGCGCTCCGCACTGCTTGGTTACTCAGAGTCCCACGAGAAAACCCTTCGGCAGCGCCCAGCTCGGCTCCCCTCGCAGAGCCGGGTTCGGGCTGCGCAGCGCGGAGCTCCCGGCGCTGGGACCGGCGGTGCCGCGCCCCGCAGCGCTCCCTGCCCGCCGTGCCCCCGAGCCCCGCTCCCAGCCGAGGGGAACGGGCTGGGATTTGTTTCTCCGCGGGATGTCTTTTCATACCTCACCCTTTTTCTCAGATCATTTGTCAAGGGTTCACCGATCTCCTCTGATTAGTTACAGGGGCTACCCCGAGACAGCACAGGAATGTCTGACCGAGCGCACCGCGTCCCGAGTCACGGGTTTCACTCGGTCCCACCCGCATCTCGCGGTGACCCCGAAACCCTCCAACACAATACATCCGCGCGGGGCCATCGGCGGAGGGTGCCCGACAAACCCCGGCGGACGGCGGCTCCCGGCCTCTCCCGAGCGCGGGGCCGGGGCAGCTCCGCGGGGCCCCGGGGGCGGGCGCTGCCCCCGGCGCGGAGCAAACTCCACCCCGGGCCGGGGCCGGG